>CM076985.1:280156-320156 GCA_039105355.1 Benthosema pterotum | reverse complement strand
CATTTTTTTGTTTTAAACAAATTCGTTCTTAAATATACTCTCATTTGTCTCAGTAAGACAGCCCCTCCCCCTGTTTACAAAGGGGTGCAGTGCACCAAAGAATTGCTGGAATTGTAGTCCAGGAAGTAGTGTCCATGACATCAGAGATACTCGGCTCACTCCTAAAATCTAAAATATCTCAAACCCACATACTACTGACCCCCCAATGACCTCTACTCTATCCCTCAGAGATCATCCTCATTCCACAGCCAAACACAAGCCAAGACCGTGAGTGTTCATGTGGTGAGAACTAAAGCACAGCCGTCTTGGAATTCAACATTTTACTTGAACAGAGGCACAGAGGCTTTGGCTTCAAAATAAATGTCCTGGTACCCAAATGTGCCCATGATATGTCGATGTCAGCAAATTTTTGATGACGTCTGTGGCTGTTTTTAGCCAAAGGAATGCTTTTCGTTGCGGCAAAAATGATGCTTGGATTGGATTCAGAATGAAGTTGACACATGCTGCATCAAGCACAATGACATCTTGATTTTTTTAAGGACATTTTTGCCTTTAAAGGGGAATTCTACCCATTTTCATTTTTTTTTCTGAGAGCGTAAAAATGCAACCAAATGAACGCTAACGGGTTCATTTGGTTCCATTTGTACGCTCTCAGAAAAAAAAAAAAGAAGCGTCTAAAGCAGGGGTTTTCAACAGGTGGTCCGGGGACCACAGTGGTCCCTGGGAGGGTTCCAGGTGGTCCCCAGCTAAGTTATTTAACCAGATGTAACTCTTGAGTTAAAATATTCACCATGTGAATTAGACTCCTAATCTACACAACTAGAAGATTAATGGTCATGGACAGAAGCAATGGAAATCTTTAGTTTTGGGTTCTGTGGGGCTTAAATATCCTTAAGTGGTGGTCCATGGCTCAAATGCTGAATAAATGGTGGGCCCTGGGATGAAAAAGGTTGAAAACCCCTGGTCTAAAGAAATCCTAAAGATTCTAAAGAAAACATGGTGAAAATACATCTTGATGATGTCATCAAGATGTTTCACCATGTTAGTGGCGTCTTCTTCAGACCTCCATTTCTTGGGAACACAGAATGGGGGAACTTTTTTTTTCCACCCAACACCTCGAAGGTACATCAATGACATAGTAAAATGTTGAAAATGGGTGGATTTGTTCCCCTTTTAAATACGCTGTTAATGTTAGGGACACTTATATAAACCCACGTAAAACAAAGTGCTCAATGTTGGCAGATGGTCAGCAAGTGGATTTGTTAAATGTATACATGCATATATATCAATTTAATGTATCCGTATGTAATATAATGTTTCCTGTCTTAAAGTGCGTGCTCTTCTGTGGCAGTAATGGTGTTGAAATATGAATAGCATTGATATAGTGCGTTCTAATGTCCCTATTTGGACATGAAGAGGAGCTTGAGCTATCTGCAGTCAGTGCATGGCACCAGGGAGCCCTCTGGTGGCCTAAAGTGGAATGTAAACATAGGTTTGTTTCCGTGTGGTCTTAACAACCTAAACAAGCTAAAACAATGGTTTTCAACCTTTTTGATGCCACCATTTATTCAGCATTTGAGCCACGGACCACGATTTGAGGACATTTTTTGCCCCACAGACCCCAAAACCAAAGATTCCTTTTGCTTTTGTCCGTCTTCTAGTTGTGTAGACCTGGGCTAATTCAGATGATGAATATTTTTAACTCTTGAGAGTGTAAAAATGAAACCAAATGGACCCGCAAGGGTCCATTGATGGTTTCATTTTTACGTTCTCAAGAGTTACATCCGGTTAACCAACTTAGCTGCGGACCACCTGGGTTCCAGGTGGGGGGGGGGGGGGGGACTGGGTATTTACCGCCCCTGATGCCTGCTTTGCTAGGAAAACTGATGTTGAGAGGTGTTGCTGTTCTTGTAGGTGGACAACAGTGTGTACATGAAGAGCAGCAGTCCAGAGCTGGGTCATAGCGCCGTGTTCAGGTTCAGACGGCAGCACAGCGAGGACGTCAGCGGGCTGCGGAGAGGGAGCCTCGGGGGCGCACTGACGGGTAAGAATGCCCCGACTCATACCCATCCCACCCCGTCTGTGGAAACGTATTGTTAATTCCGAGGACTAAAAACGTTGACGAAAACAGTTTGTCGACTAACTTTTTTTTCCACTGACACAAACTATACTTCATGTTACTGAATACAATGAGTTAACATTAGGAAGTATTTCTTAAAGACAATCTAAGGTATATTAATGACATAGTAAAATGTTGCCATGATGACTAAGGCTAAAAAATATTGGCAATTTTGTCAACAAAATGATGACAGTAAAATATCAATCTTACTGCCCTCCCCCTCTCAAAAAACAAATATTTGACTTAAATGCGTTGGCTCAGAAGGAATATAAAATGAATATAAAATATTGTATTTTATAAAGACTTGTGCCACATTATCACGTTTCTTCATTTTTTTTTCTTTACACATACTGTAGATAAGATGACTTGTTTACTCCATTGACTAATCCATATGTTCTCGTTTTATATTTAAGCTATATACCTAAAATTGCTAAAATACGCAAAGCAACAGGATAAGTGTCAAAAAATGTAAAGACAAGCCCCTTACCTTCGGTCAATTGCTTCCAGAGACGTAAGGGCGAGTTTGGTTTGGTAAAATAAGCTGAAACCATTATTTTAATTGGCACCAAATTGTCCGTTCTGTAGTGAGAACAAAATGTGGGCTAGAACTCTAGGTTCTAGCCTGGAACCTTCAGGAGATACTCCATCAGAGACCTTTTGTCAGATAACCTACCTTTTATGATTTTTTATTTACCCTATTTTGGGATATTTCCCAATGGAAATATCCCAAAAATGGAGTCGTCTTATATTCAGGGGTTATACTATTTGAGATTCAATGTTCTTTTTTTCTGTAAATGGGTCTTGAAAAATGAGGGTCGTCTTATAAACGAGTCGTCTTATATTCAGGACAATACGGTACTTGATTTACCCTCCATGTATAACATCACACTGCATTGCGTTTACTGGCGCATTATTCCTGAAACAGATCCCAGTGATCGAAATGTTGAATTAATAAACCAGAGGAGCCGAGTGTTCTCTTGCCAGGACTCGTTCTTCTTTCACCGTTAGTGTAGGCACTAATGGTGTCTCTCTCTTCCTCCTGCAGGAAAGTATCTTCTGCCCTACGCGGCGGCACAGCAAACATGGCAACCGGCCACTGAGAAGTCCAACCTGCGCGCCATGTCCCAGACCCTGGGGAAGTCTGCCCCTTCTCTCATCTTCAACCAGGTACAGTAAATAACCATGTCCCAGACTCTAGGGAAGTCTGCCCCTTCTCTCATCTTCAACCAGGTAAATAACCATGTCCCTGACACTAGGGAAGTCTGCCCCTTCTCTCATCTTCAACCAGGTAAATAACCATGTCCCTGACACTAGGGAAGTCTGCCCCTTCTCTCATCTTCAACCAGGTAAATAATAACCATGTCCCTGACACTAGGGAAGTCTGCCCCTTCTCTCATCTTCAACCAGGTAAATAATAACCATGTCCCTGACACTAGGGAAGTCTGCCCCTTCTCTCATCTTCAACCAGGTAAATAATAACCATGTCCCTGACACTAGGGAAGTCTGCCCCTTCTCTCATCTTCAACCAGGTACAGTAAATAACCATGTCCCTGACACTAGGGAAGTCTGCCCCTTCTCTCATCTTCAACCAGGTAAATAATAACCATGTCCCTGACACTAGGGAAGTCTGCCCCTTCTCTCATCTTCAACCAGGTAGATCAGGGGTTTTCAACCTTTTTGACTCCAGGGACCACCCTTTATTCAGCATTTGAGCCACGGACCACCATTTGATTACGTTTTCATGCCAAATACCTAAATTAAAGAATTATTTTGCCAACAAAACAGTGTAAAACTTCTTAAGTGGTGCCAATTCAGAAGATGAATATTTTAACTCTTGAGAGTGTGAAAATGAAACCAAATGGACCCGCAAGGGTCCATTTGGTTTCATTTTTACATTCTCAAGAGTTACATCTGGTTAACCGACTTTCCATCATTTAGCCTGGGGACCACCTGGAACCTTCTCAAGGACCACTGGTGGTCCCCGGACCACCTGTTGAAAACCCCTGAAGTAGATAACCATATCTGCCTGACATGGAGTTAGCACACTCACTCACTCTTGTGACAGCAAATTGTTGTGGTTCTGCGGACCACTTTTTTGAATTGCTGTTGTTGTCGAAACACAACAGAAACCAACGGATTATATATTTCAAAGGCGAAATATCCAATATGTGTTCAGACATCTATGCTCGTTCTAATGCACAGTTAGAACTTCTCTATACAATTTAATTCAAATGAGCTTACTTGGCACATTTACATTGACAAAGAAAGTGTGAAAATATAATATAATAAAAATGGGAAAAGTATATATAGTTGGAAGAGGTAAAGCATCGTGTAAACTGAGTTATGCCACATTCCATCGTTACATTTTCAAAGGCGAAATAAGTATGGCATAATATTTTGCAGTCACAGCAATGACACTGTAGCACATGCTGAATAGTGTTTTTTCTGACCACTAGAGGGCGCCAATGCATTTCTGCTGTTTCTTTTGGAAATAATACAGAAGGTTGCTTACATCCTCATTTTCAAAGCAGTGTTTCCACTGAACATGAACCAGTTCAGAACAGTTTCAAACCCAGGTTGAGTGTGTGCAATTTGTAGGAAGTTGTGTCTCTGGTGTCTTGGTATAAGGGGCAGGTGCTTAGAAATTATAGCTCTGTTTCTACCACATTTTGTGTGCGGTGGGTGCATAGTTAATGTCCCTTAATAGTTTGTCCTTCATCGCCCTCTGTAGATGTGTGGCTGCCGTGTGTCGTGTGTGTGTGTGTGTGTGTGTGTGTGTGTGTGTGTGTGTGTGTGTGTGTGTGTTATAGAGAAAGCAGGGGTAGACATTAAGGGAAATTTGCCACTGGCCCTTCGGGCCAGTGGCTTTTAAGAATCACTGGCCCCACAACTGTAACCACTGGCCCAGGTAATCGATCCCCATAGTCTGCAAAAAAAAAAAGACCACCATTTTTTAATGCTGATCAGTGCTGTGCATTAAATGCATTCAAGTTAACAGCACTCTTTTGCTTAAAATAATTAAAGCAAGGGGTGAAAGAATGCCTGCATCCAACATACTGTATAAATAATTATAACAAGTAGTTATACATTTCTACAGCATTAAATGTATTTTATCGACCCTAACATTTTGAAGCATTCACTGTTCAAGACAAATATACGGTATATCAAATAAATGTCGATAAAATAGATAGCATTAGATAGTGATCCAAGGCTATTAAAGGCTAACAGTGGTCTTATGCTGGCATAGATGCACCATATTATAAACTGTACTTTACTACTGCAGCTGATAAACAAATTACTGTGACACATTACAAGCAGTGGTTTAATAATACAAAATATACTGTATATATATTAATTTATTTTTAGGAGGCATTTTACCACTGGCCCCATCGGGCCAGTATAGGGTGCCATCTGGTGGTCCGGACGCATTTTGAAACCCGTTTCGGGCCATCGGGCCAATTATAATGTCGACCCTGGTGTGTGTGTGTGCGTGTGTGCGCTGACGTCGCCGTGTGACAGTAAATCAATAGTTGTCCTTCTCAAACTGATGTGACGATAAGAGAGCTATAATCCCACCGCTGTCTGTCAGAGACACAAAACAAACCACAACATGGTGTGGGTGTGTGTGTGTGTGTGTGTGTGTGTGTGTGTGTGTGTGTGTGTGTGTGTGTGTGTGTGTGTGTGTGTGTGTGTGTGTGTGTGTGTGTGTGTGTGTGTGTCCTCTAGGCACAAGGTCGAGTTGGAATATTTACTTTACTTATTAAGTAACATGTTGAGGTATTTGCACTCCACTTTACAATACTTTACTTTACTTTAGGGCTGCACATAACTATTTTGGTCTGGCACTCAGACGAGCACCTGGTGCGACCCATATCGACCCGTATTACAGTAACAATAATACTATATCAGTTCAGCCAGAATTGTTTGTGATACATATTATACAGTGTAGAATAATCTGTCTCTCTGTCTCTCTCTCTTTCTCTCTCTCTCTGTCTCTCTCTCTCTTTCTCTCTCTCTGCCTCTCTGTCTCTCTGTCTCTCTCTCTCTCTATCTCTCTCTGTCTCTGTCTCTGTCTCTCTCTCTCTCTCTCTCTCTCTCTCTCTCTCTCTCTCTCTCTCTCTCTCTCTCTCTCTCTCTCTCTCTCTCTCTCTCTTTCTCCAAGCAGTTTCTGCAGGAACTGCTTTTCGATTTCGAGAGTGACTGAAATCCTTTGTCCCTGTATGAAAATCTACCCGTTTTATCGGCTAGATTTGGATTTGATTGATCTTAATTGTTTATTTTTTGGTTATATTGTTGTATTGAAATAAGACCTCAAGTTCTTTCTTCGCTATTCCATTTAGAGCAGACCTTTTTTTGTGCTTTACTGTACTATGTACTGTTTGCTATTTATTGTCTAATAATAATGATAAAACAATCAATCAAACGACATCAGCCCTATAGTCATTTTGGCTATTTGTAAATAGCAGGATGTATAAGCTTCCAATCCTAACTTTAGTCATCTTAAAGGGGAATTCCACCCATTTTCAACAATTTACTGGCATTGATATACCTTAGAGATGTTGTGAGGACATAATGAAAAATGTTTCCACCATTTTGATTTTCCTAGAAGTGTCTTATGTAGAAAAACATTAACATTGGGAAAGACAGCGTGATGATGTCATCAAGTTGTGTTTCACCATGTTAATGATTTTCTTCAGACCTCCAGCTCTCCCTCCCCACAGAATGGGGGGCATTTTAATCATGTCCACACAACATCTCTAAGGTACAGGATATTAATGACATACCGGTAGTGAAATGATGAAAATGGGTGGAACTGCCCTTTAAGCTACCATAGCAAAAAATGTTTCACCAAGCTCACAGCTTTCATGAATCCCCAGCTGTGTCAGAGTCACAGAGCTGTAAGGGTCCATTTGGTTCCGTATGTTACCTCTCAGTTTGTTGGGACCGCTAGAGCTCCCTGGACCATTTGTTGAAAACCTTGTAGTTAAAGGGGAACTCCACCCATTTTCAACATTTTAATATGTCATTAATATACCTTAGAGATGTTGTGTGGACATGATAAAAAAGTTCATCCAATTCTGTATTTTCTAAAAATGGAGGTCTGGGAAAAAAAAAAAAAAAAAAAAAAAAAAAAAAAAAAACATTAACATGGTGAAATGCATCTGAGGACATCAAGATGTATTTCACCATGGCAACGATTTCATTCCTCTTTTTCCTGAGAGGGTACAAATGTGAACCAAATGGACCCGCTAGGGTCCATTTGGTTCAATGGACCCTAGCGGGTCCTCTCAGGAAAATTATGAAAATGGGTGGAATTCCCCTTTAATTAATGGATTATTTTTTTTTTAGACCAGTAAAGATGAATATATAATGTCCTAATAAATTAGCATAATGAATTATGCTAATTGTTCATTGCATGGAAAGTCAGAGGAATGTGTTCCAAATGGTTTACTGTACATTCAACCGTTAATTTATGGCCGTTGTTAAAATACATTATTTATATCCAGTGGAATCTAGATTCATATTTTTATAGCTCTCTTCTACGACCGTTATGCAGATTTACACTCTGGGCTTAGTTAGTGGGGTTTGAATGCATACGGTATATTTATATATATTTTAATTTTAATTCCCTGCACGACTTTCTTTGCAGTCTGACATGGAATGTATTTAAGTTTAGCAATTGATATTCATAGTGTTTAGGTTGCACGGTTATTAACACTTTCACTGCTCAGTAGTAGTGTTTCAAATCATAAATATAGCTGCAAGCAGC
The DNA here is from genome assembly GCA_039105355.1 of Benthosema pterotum. Classification (NCBI taxonomy): domain Eukaryota; kingdom Metazoa; phylum Chordata; class Actinopteri; order Myctophiformes; family Myctophidae; genus Benthosema; species Benthosema pterotum. Next base: position 312,267 of record CM076985.1, on the reverse strand, counting down.
AATAAAACGGGATCAAGCAAGCAGCAATAAGGAGTAAGAACAATACGCACAAATAAGCCCTAGAAACATGGGAGCCTGAACTTCAGAAATACATCAGGTAATTATGGGAGCAGGGCAGGGTTTTTGATTCCTGCCCTGACTGACTCACACATTGTAATCTGGTGTGACTGAGTGAATGATTGGTGAGCTGTGAGTGAGTGGTGAACTGAGCTATGAACTGTCATTAGTGACAACATGGCCGAATAGTGACAGTCAAACAGCCTTGCCCAGCCATGAGGCCCATAGGGCACGTGCCTATCTCCTGTTTCTGTAGCATGAGGCAGCTTGATGTACAAGTACACCCTCTGGACATGACGCTAGTATGACACAGGGTCTTACCCCCAATCCAACCCTTGATGCTGAGTGCCAAGCAGGGAGGCATTGGATCCCGTTTTTAGAGCCTTTGGTATGACCCGGCCGGGAATCGAACCCCGGCCTCCCAGTCTCAGGGCGGACACTCTAACCACAAGGCCACTGAGTTGCTGAATGAGTAAATGATTGGTGAGCTGTGACTGAGTGGTGAACTGAGCTGTGAACTGTCATTAGTGACAACATGGCCGAATAGTGACAAAACACAACATGGCCGAATGGTGACAACCACCATTACATTGAGTTTTACCCTGGGTTACACATAGAACCATGAACTTAGATGTAGAAGACCACATGAGATTGTGCATGATTGACTCATATTACTAGGTGTCCGTGCCGGGATTTGAACCCAGGAACTCTCATTTCCAAGTCATGCGCTCTACCAATGAGGCTACCCAACAGACACAAGACATACTGGAAACAACACACACATTCAGTGGACTGCTTGGTAAATGGTGCATTTATATAGTGCCTTTATCCAAGGCGCTTTACATTGTGCATCACATTCACCCATTCACACACACATTCATACACTGATGGCAGTGGGACAGGGAAACATCGACACTAACTCTGCAGGAGCCCGGGATCGAACCGGCAACCTTGTGGTTACCATCCGGTTACTCTACCTCTGAGCCACTACCGCTCCTTAAATATGCACAAATAAGCCATAGAAACATGTAAGAAATACATCATGTGATTGTGGAGAAACAGCCGAATAGTGACAAAACACAACATGGCCGAATGGTGACAACCACCATTACATTGAGTTTTACCCTGGGTTACACATAGAACCATGAACTTAGATGTAGAAGACCACATGAGATTGTGCATGATTGACTCATATTACTAGGTGTCCGTGCCGGGATTTGAACCCAGGAACTCTCATTTCCAAGTCATGCGCTCTACCAATGAGGCTACCCAACAGACACAAGACGTACTGGAAACAACACACACATTCAGTGGACTGCTTGGTAAATGGTAAATGGTGCATTTATATAGCGCCTTTATCCAAGGCACTTTACATAGATTGTGCATCACATTCACCCATTCACACACACATTCATACACTGATGGCAGTGGGACAGGGACACATCGACACTAACTCTGCAGGAGCCCGGGATCGAACCGGCAACCTTGTGGTTACCATCCGGTTACTCTACCTCTGAGCCACTACCGCTCCTTAAATATGCACAAATAAGCCATAGAAACATGTAAGAAATACATCATGTGATTGTGGAAACACAGCCGAATAGTGACAAAACACAACATGGCCGAATGCTGACAACCACCATTACATTGAGTTTTACCCTGGGTTACACATAGAACCATGAACTTAGATGTAGAAGACCACATGAGATTGTGCATGATTGACTCATATTACTAGGTGTCCGTGCCGGGATTTGAACCCAGGAACTCTCATTTCCAAGTCATGCGCTCTACCAATGAGGCTACCCAACAGACACAAGACGTACTGGAAACAACACACACATTCAGTGGACTGCTTGGTAAATGGTAAATGGTGCATTTATATAGTGCCTTTATCCAAGGCGCTTTACATAGATTGTGCATCACATTCACCCATTCACACACACATTCATACACTGATGGCAGTGGGACAGGGACACATCGACACTAACTCTGCAGGAGCCCGGGATCGAACCGGCAACCTTGTGGTTACCATCCGGTTACTCTACCTCTGAGCCACTACCGCTCCTTAAATATGCACAAATAAGCCATAGAAACATGGAAGAAATACATCATGTGATTGTGGAAACACAGCCGAATAGTGACAAAACACAACATGGCCGAATGGTGACAACCACCATTACATTGAGTTTTACCCTGGGTTACACATAGAACCATGAACTTAGATGTAGAAGACCACATGAGATTGTGCATGATTGACTCATATTACTAGGTGTCCGTGCCGGGATTTGAACCCAGGAACTCTCATTTCCAAGTCATGCGCTCTACCAATGAGGCTACCCAACAGACACAAGACGTACTGGAAACAACACACACATTCAGTGGACTGCTTGGTAAATGGTAAATGGTGCATTTATATAGCGCCTTTATCCAAGGCGCTTTACATAGATTGTGCATCACATTCACCCATTCACACACACATTCATACACTGATGCAGTGGGACAGGGACACATCGACACTAACTCTGCAGGAGCCCGGGGTCGAACCGGCAACCTTGTGGTTACCATCCGGTTACTCTACCTCTGAGCCACTACCGCTCCTTAAATATGCACAAATAAGCCATAGAAACATGGAAGAAATACATCATGTGATTGTGGAAACACAGCAGGGTTTTTGGAGACTTGGAGACTCAGACATGAGCATTTTTCAAACTGCTTAAAATGGCAGACACTCTGGGGGTGGAGCTTACCAGTCGAAATTACAGATGTGTTCCACATGAATCAAGGAACGTGTAGAAACAAGTCCCATGATTTTAAGCCAAACGAAGCCTGAGTTATGCTTGTTCAAATGTTTCAGTTTCAAAGAATTGCTATAGCGCCCCCATTTGAGCGATTGGAGCAAGACTGGTTTTAGTGCTATTTGGCATCCCCCTCTACAAAACTGTAAAATCCCAGAAGCAGATTACGTTGCATGTGTAGATTAGGGGCAATAGACGAATTTTCACAAATGAGCAATTTTCATTGGCTCGTAAAAACATCATTTTTTCCACTAAAAACATGATTCACACCCATTCCATGTTTGTATGGCTCCAAAGTTCATGTGTAGGTCATTGTTATGCATTTTGATCAAAGATTGTAGGAGAAGAGACATTTTAACTGTTTTACATATAATTCAAGATGGCAGTTCATCTAAAGGTCAGAGGTGAAAAGTCAGAATACAAAAGTTGTTTGACATAAGCAGACGCATAAGTGAATATAAGTTACATTTCTGAGAGACGAGCAGTTCATGAGTTATGAGTGTTTAAAGTTTGCAATTTCAGTTGAGTGCTATAGCGCCACCATTTGACCAGTGGTCACAGGCTTCGCATCATCACCGTTTGGCATCACCCTCTACCAGATTACCAATTTTCGCGAAAACCGACTGCACGGTTCAGCCAGAACAGCTATTTCTGGTGAAAGGAGAAAAAAAGAGACAGAATCAAGAAGGTATCAAGGTCCACTTCGTGGACTGCTTGATCCCTTAAATATAAGCACTTTAATCTGAAATATATTGGGGTGTTTCACTGTTTTGCATGCCATCGCGTTTGGTGGGGCACACTGGGCATCTAGGAGTTTGTCCCGATTGCCCAAGACTAGATCGCCCGTGCGTGATGACCAATCCGTTGGTTGACCAGGCCGACGACCGTATGCTGGGTCCACAGGGTCTGCTAATAGCACAAATCACTGAGCTTGGCTTGCAGATTAGCAGCAGGAAAGCAACCGCGATTACTTAACATTCACCCGGCGAGCGCCGCCTCTGTTGTCACACTGAATGAGAGAGGGGGGGGGGGGTGAAAGAGAGAGAGGGAGAGAGGGATAGAGGACGAGCGAGAGAGTGAGAGGCCGAGGGGCGCAAAGAGGAAACCCACTGGAGCAAGAGTGTGAAATCGTCGGATGGAATTGCTGGCATTTTGAATAACTAACTTTTCTAAATGCAAATGTGTGTGTGAGAGAGTGTGTGTGTGTGTGAGGTTATTGAGAGGTCACTGGCTGGGGGGTGGGGTTGGGGGGTAGGGTAGGGAATAAATCCCGTCCGATTAAATAAGTTGTAATCGATACACAGTAAAAGAAAAAAACACATTTGCTGCCACAGTTTCTCTAGATCAGGGGTTTTCAACAGGTACCACTCACTTCCATGGCCACAGAGAGAGACGTTCGCTGCATGGTTGAGGACGGTCCAGCCCATGTTTTGGTGGGCGTTTGGTTTGGACGCAGATATTAGGTTTTTATGGCTGCTTGGAGTCGGTCGGTGAGTCGGTCCACATGTTTGCCGCCAGAAGAGTCGAATGTGTCGTTTTGTGTCGACTCAGTTCGACACACAATGGAACACGGCCTTAATTAGCGTCGTTTCATCTGTGCCACCTGTGAAAGAAGTAATAAGGAAGCATCCCGACGTGTTTACTGACGCGGCTGCTGCGCCCCGTTAGACTAATTACTAATTAGCCTGCGCGGCGTGTTTGGCGCAGCTGTTTACAGGGCGGATAATGGCTAATGCAACTATGGTCAGTGGTGTTGAATGGTGCTGCGGACCTGGTTTGCATGGACAAAAGGGTCCTTCAGTGCTCTCCCTTGCTCTCAATGGTGCCCAGTGCTTTTTTACAGTAAGAAGAGCTCTTTCACACTCTTTCACACATGTGGTCAGGAACACTCGCCTGCTCCTTATTAAACACAGGCCATATTTCTTTTAAAGAAGCTCCACCATGCATTTCACATTTTTCAAAATGATGGTCTTTTCAGCAGAGAAGTCACAGGCGACGTTTCCACATTCCGCCATTCCGCCGGGGCCACTCCTAAAGTGCCCTTTTCCCAGGCTGCCCCTCCCACTTTTAGTCGCGGGTGTGAGGTATATGCATTGATTAATTGATTAATCTCCAAAACAAATATTCACAATTAATGTGGATTCATCATTGGATTCAAGGATACTCGTATTTACGACTTTGACAACCATCGATTAAGGTCAGGGGCTTGTCTTTAGCTCGTCTCCACGTCTGCGGCACTCATTGTGTTAATAGAGGCAACATTATATAATTATTGCATTTCAAATTCATGGTGGCTCCCTTTTAAAGGGGAATTGCACCTATTATCAACATAGACAAGCGTCGAAAGAAATCCATTAACATGGTGAAAATACATCTTGATGATGTCATCAATATGTTTCACCATGTTAGTGGTTTTCTTCAGACCTCCATTTCTTGGGAACACAGAATGGGGGGAACTTTTTTATCATGTCCACCCAACACCTCTAGGGTATACTAATGACATTAGAATGTTGAAAATGGGTGGAGTTCCCCCTTTAAGTAGCCGTTTTGCAAGCCGTGCACAATAGGGTTTAGGACATTCGAGGTCTCGTCTTTTGTTAAATGTTAGGAGTCACTGATGACATCATCAGTGCTGCAGACGGACACACTCTCACAGGAAGTGGAAGTTCATTGTGGAGGCAGAACAATGCTGGGTCTGTATGCAGGATATATATGCGCGCCACGCATGCATGCACATGCATGCACGCACGCAGAGGATATCCACACTGAAACACACATACACACTCTCACTCGCTGCACTGAGCTGAATTAGAAGTGCTGTTTTTATCCTTCCTGGCAGGAGAGACGGCAGAATCCATTTGCGACTGCGACAGCCGTCGCGTCGGTTTTGTGACGGTCGTGGCGGCTGTCGCAGTCGCAAATGGACAGCATAACAGTTAGAAGGGGCGAAATCAATTTGCCACTGTGGCATACGTTGCGACGGGTGGCCCAACGTTCGTGACCGTTGGCGTAACGGTCGTGCCTAATTCATGTTATTTCTCAACTTCCATGAAATCTTTTTGCGACCTACGGATATGTTGCGACCTTTGGCACCAACGGTCGCGACCACTGGCATAACGTTCACGACCGTAGTGCTTCAAAGTGACCGTGCTGTAGTCTGTACCCAGAGCATACACACACCCACACACACAGCGCAGCATGTTGGTGCGTGTGTATGTGTGTGTGTGCGTCAGGCCAGGATGTAACATTTCCCAACTGGGGGGGGGGGGGGGGGGCAGGTGAAAATGGTATGAGGGCGGCTTCATCGCCCGTGTCGCTTCCGCGCCACGGGCGATGAAGCTGCTCCCATACCATTTTCATTTAAATCCTTTAGTTCTGTGACCCACAAGATTTATTTGTCACGACTTATACAGTATTAGGCAAGTAAAGCTTCAATAATAACATCAGTTGTTGTCGAAGTTGCAACAGACAGGCAGCATGCATAAAGCTAAAGGTCTGACTCAGAGAGTTTTCTGTTTTCAATGATGAAATGCTGTTGGTTTAGTGGTGACACAGCTGTAGTTAGTTAGTTAGCACTGTAGTAGTGTTTCAGATCATAAATAACATTAAACATAAAGCACTTTAACTAGAAATTTGGGTTGCTTTGCACGCCAACGTGTTCGGTGGGGCTGTCAGGGCATTTAGGGAGGCATCCCCACCCCCATACCCGTGCCTAGATCCGTCCCTGGTATGTGTGTGTGTGTGTGTGTGTCAGTGAGCGCAGCATGGCAGTCAGTGTGGTGCTGTGTTGCCGGTAGAGGAGCAGAGCATGTCTCTCTTCCTCGTAGCGGCGTCTGCGTCTTCTTCTTCTGCGCTCCCTCTTCCTATCCCCTCCTCTGTTGTCGTTGCCACCGTGCCGAGTCGTGACCAAATGGACCAGTCCAGCATTCTGAGGAGACGAGGGCTACAGGTAAAAACGGATACTTTCAAAAATGGGGGGAAAAAACACATTTTCTCTTGAACTGTTCGCGCAGCTGAGCAGAGAAGCAGCTTAGTTTGTATGCATGTGATGCTGTTGCTCGCTGTGTGTGTGTGTGTGTGTGTGTGTGTGTGTGTGTGTGTGTGTGTGTGTGTGTGTGTGTGTGTGTGTGTGTGTGTGTGTGTGTGTGTGTGTGTGTGTGTGTGTGTGTGTGTGTGTGTGTGTGTGTGTGTGTCGCTGTGGACTGTCTACATCAGTGGTTTTCAACCAGTGGTCCCTGAGAAGATAAATAATGGAAAGTTGGTTAACCAGAGGTAACTCTTTGAGACCCTTGCAGGTCCATTTGGTTTCATGTTTACACTCTCAAGAGTTAAAATATTCATCATATGAATTAGCCCAAGTCTACACAACTAGAGAATGTAGAAGATTAATGGTCATTTTGATCTGTAGGTTTGACTGTTTTGTTTCTGAAATCCAGCCTGTATTGTGGGGAAAAAGCAAAAGAAATCTTTTCGTTTTGGATCTGTGGGGGCGCTTCTCAAATGGTGGTCCGAGGCTCAAATGCTGAATAGTGGGCCCGGGTATTAAAAACGTTGTTGGGGAAAAAATAGTATTTTATCATGTGCATTAGGGAGAACCTGTTATATGAACATACCGTAATTTCCGGACTATAAGCCTCTACTTTTTTCACATGCTTTTGACCCTGCGGTTTATACAACGGTGCGGCCAATCTATGGATTTTTACAGGTGTTTTTTTTTTTTTTTTTACACAGGGGTTTCCAACAGGTGGTCCGGGGACCACCAGTGGTCCCTAAGAGGGTCCCTCTTAGGGGCCCTCCAGACTACATAATGGAAAGTTGGTTAACCAGATGTAACTCTTTGAGAGCGTAAAATGAAACCAAATGGACCCGAAAGTGTCCATTTGGTTTATGTACTGTATTTAGTCCCACTCTCAAGAGTTATGATATTCACCATCTGAATTAGCACCACTTAATTAATAAGTCATGGTCATTTTGATCTCTAGGTTTTGCCTGTTTTGTTTGCGAAAATCCATCCTGGAATTGTGGACAAAACCAAAAGAAATCTTTACTTTTGGGTTCTGTGGGGTGAAAATGTTGTCAAATGGTGGTCTGTAGGTCAAATGCTGAATAAATAGTGGGCCCTGGGATCAAAAAGGTTGAAAACCACTGCTCTAACATGAAGCTTGTTGTCTGGTGCGGCTTATAGTCAGGTGCGGCTTATACATGGAAAAATCAGTATTTTGCCCCAAATTTAGCTGGTGCGGCTTATATGCGGGTGTGTCTTGTAATCCAGAAATTACGGTATATTGAAAAGTGGTAAAGTTCCCCTTTAAAGATGTCATGCTACATGCTGTGTTCATGATGAAATGAGTGACTTATTTTTTGCTTTCCTTGTCGTTCTCATGCAAGGCTCTGCGGTTGAGTTGTTTTGCAGGAAAGGGAAGTTTGAGCGGAACGCAAAAGAGCAGATTAACAAACTGAAGTCTGATTTCAGTAGAGTGAAATTATTACACAATGACACAAGCTGCCGGTCAGCTGGTGTTCACAGATCCATTGGAATGGATAAAGCAGGCGGAATCATTCCAACAACTTTTTTGAATTTTAACTGTTTGTATGAGAGCTGTTGGGTTTGATTTCGAACCACCCTCGTGGTCATCTGTGAAACACATTATACCATCTGTCTGCAGGGGTGGATCTAGGCATGGGCATGGCGGCGCAAATGCAAATGCCCACTCTGCCCCACCAAACATGATGCCATGCAAAACAACCCAAATTTCAAAGACACATTTCAAATTAAAGTGCTTTAGATTTAAAATGATGTGAAACACTACTACTGCTGCTAACTAACTACAGCTGTGTCACCACTAAACCAACAGCATTTCATCATTGAAAACAGAAAACTCTCTGAGTCAGACCTTTAGCAACTACAGTGAGGAAAATAATTATTTGATCCCTTGATGATTTTGTACGTTTTCATGATTAGAAAGAAATGAGCACTCTGTCATTTTTATGGTACTTTTATTTAAACAAATAGAGACAGAATATGAACAAAAATGTCCATAAGAAAATAATATTTAAAGGTTATAAATTAATTTGCGTTAGAGCTCGTGAAATAAGTATTTGATCCCTAAGCACAATCTGACTTAGTACTTGGTGGAGAAACCCTTGTTGGCAAGCACGGAAGTCAGATGTTTCTTGTAGTTAGTCACCAAGTTTGTGCACATCTCAGGAGGGTTTTTAGCCCACTCCTGTTTAGATATCCTCCCCAAATCCTCAAGGTTTCGAGGCTGTTGTTTGCCAACTCAAAGCTCAATCTCCCTCCATAGATTTTCTATAGGATTAAGGTCTGGAGACTGGCTAGGCCACTCCATGAGCTTAATGTGCTTCTTCAAGACCCATCTTTAGTGCTCTGGCTGAGGGAAGGAGGTTCTTGTCCAAGATGTTGCAGTGCATGTCTCCATCCATCGGCCACACAATGCAGTGAAGTTGCCCTGTACCCTTAGCAGAGAAATAGCCCCAAAGCATAATGTTTCCACCTCCATGCCTGACGATGGGGATGGTGTTGTTAATGATTTGAAGGCAGCTGGGACCACAGTCACCAAGAAAACCATTGGTAACACAGTACACCATAACAGATTGAAATCCTGCAGTGCCCAACCATGTCCCTCTACTCAAGAAGGCGCATAGAGGCCCTTCTAAAGTTCACCAATGAACACCTAAATGATTCAGACCAGCCTGCGGGGAAGGTGATGTGGTCAGAAGAGACCAAAATTCAACTCTTTGGCATCCATTTGACTTGCCGTGTTTGGAGGGAGAGAAATGCTGAATACAAACCCAACAACACCATCCCCACCGTCAAGCATGGAGGTGGAGACATTATGCTTTGGGACTGTTTCTCTGCTAAGGGTACAGGGCAACTTCACCGCACTGTGTGGCGGATGGATGTGGCCATGTACCGCAGGATCTTGGAAAAGAACCTCCTTCCCTCTGCCAGAGCCCTGAAGATGGGTCGTGGCTGGGTCTTCCAGCATGACAACGACCCAAAACATACGGCCAAGGCAACAAAGGAGTGGCTCACGAAGAAGCACATTAAGCTCATGGAGTGGCCTAGCCAGTCTCCAGACCTTAATCCTATAGAAAATCTATGGAGGGAGCTCGAGCTTCGAGTTGGCAAGCAACAGCCTCGAAACCTTCAGGATTTGGAGAGAAGATCTCACCAGGAGTGGGCCAAAATCCCTCCTGAGATGTGCGCAAACTTGGTGACCAACTACAAGAAACGACTGACTTCCGTGCTTGCCAACAAGGGTTTTTCCACCAAGTACTAAGTCAGGTTGTGCTTAGGGATCAAATACTTATTTCACAAGCTCTAACGCAAATTAATTTATAACCTTTAAATATTATTGTCTTATGGACATTTTTGTTGATATTCTGTCTCTATTTGTTTAAATAAAAGTACCATAAAAATGACAGTGTGCTCATTTCTTTCTAATCATGAAGACTTACTAAATCATCAAGGGATCAAATAATTATTTTCCTCACTGTATGCATTTTCTCCTGCCCCCCCCCCCCCCCCTCCCCCCAATTGGGAAATGTTACATCCGCCCCTGTCTGTCTGTATTGTTTGAGAGCTGCCTCCACTCCAGTACGCAGCTACTGTATGTGTGTCATCAAGATGTACTTCAGTGTTAGTGATTGCCGACTTCCACTTCTAGACAACACCTTTTATTTCCACACAACAACTCTTAACCCACTGACCCTCGATTTGAGTTCCTGACACCAGATTATACAGTAGTTCCTTACACCAGATTATAGCTGCAGCAAGATTCTAGCTTTTGACACCAGATTCTACAGTAGTTTCCGACACTAGATTCTAGTTATTGACACTAAATTATAGTTTCTGATGATAGGATCTACTTTTGACACTAGAATTTAGTTTCTGACGCTAGAATCGAGTTTTTGACACTAGATTCTATAGTCTCTGACACTAGATTCTATTTTTTCTGAAAAATCTGTGTTCCTGTGTCCAAGGCCAAGCCAAGGACCACCAGAATTATCCATATTTGGCTGCAGACCCCCCCATCTGAAAACATGTTGTTCTAGGGATTCCCCAGATGCCAAAATTTGAGTTAAAAATGTTTGCTTCCAAAATAATATATTCAGGGATTTGCAGCACATTTTCACAATTTTTCAAAAATAGCAGAACAACAAGCTCATGTCGCGCCACTCGGTGGCGCGACATGAGCTTGTTGATCTGCTATTTTTCAACAGATAAAACACCAAAACGCGTTCAGGACACTAAGGGTTAAAGGAGAATTCCACACCAAAACACGTTGGGCATCAATCTACCTTGATCCCTGTGATCATATATACTGTGCTTGATTTTTTTTTTCGTCATAGATGCCCCCTGTTCTACATTTCCCCCTCCCCTGCCGCAGGTTGTCTTTATTATATTATTTATTTAGGAGCAGAAGGGAGGGGGAGGACAGGACGAGGAATAGATTACCTTTGGGATTACAAGTAAAGTCTGACCCAGAGTGACGTAAAACGCTTGCATGGGTATCAGTATACTATTAAAATATGATATAGGATTGGGTCGATGTTTCGGTTTTACCGCTCAATGCGGTTTAATTGTATGACCAGGGTTTTTGTCGGCTAAACTAAACATTAGAGCGTTGGGTGCATTGTTTATGGAAGCAGTTGAGAACGGCAGCATCAAACATCAAATAATGCTATTGGTTCAATGGGGCGGATGTAAACATTTCCCAATTTTGGGGGGGGGGGGGGGGGGGGGGGGGGGGGGGGGGGGGGGGCAGGTGAAAATGGTATGGGGGTGGTATGGGGGCGATGAAGTCGCACCCATACCATTTTCAGTGACAGGACTTTGATTAGGCAAGTAAGCATCAATAACATCAGTTGTTGTTGAAGGTGCAACAGACACGCAGCATGCATAAAGCTAAAGGTCTGACTCAGAGAGTTTTCTGTTTTCAATGATGAAATGCTGTTGGTTTAGTGGTGACACAGCTGTAGTTAGTTAGTAGCAGTAGTAGTGTTTAAAATCATTTTAAGCACTTTAATTTGAAATATCTTGGGTTGCTTTGCATGGCATTGTGTTTGGGGGGGGCAGACTGGGTATTTAGGGGGGCATTGCCCCCCCATGCCCATGCCTAGATCCGCCCCTGTGTGCTACTGTCTGTCTGCTGTAAACTAAATGGGTTACTAAATCGTGGGATGAAAATTATTAAAAAAAAGAAAAGACGAAATGTGAATATGACTGATGATACATTACACTTGTGGCTATCTTGATTAACAAAATGTAATAACGTGAATGCAGGGCCATGTTAATATTACTTATATGGTAAAACTGGAAACCGCTGGTGTTTTGGTCATAGTATACCGGAGTTTGAAATTTTGCAAGCCGTATGACCCTATTTGTTGATTTTGTTGATTGTTGTGATTTTCAGGAAACAAGTTAGTATTTAGAGCAGGGGTTTTCAACAGGTGGTCCGGGGGACCACCAGTGGTCCTTGAGAGGATTCCAGGTGGTCCCCAGGCTAAATGATAAAACAAATGGACGCTTGCGGGTCCATTTGGTTTCATTTACAAAACAATACAAATATTACAAATACGGTATTCATCATCTGAATTAGCACCACTTAATTAAGAAGTTTACACTGTTTTGTTGGCAAAATCCAGCCTGGAATTGTGGACAAAATCAAAAGAACTCTTTAATTGTAGGTCTTAGGTGTGAAAAATCTAATCAAATGGTGGTCCGTGTCTCAAATGCTGGATAAATGGTGGTCCCTGGAGTCAAAAAAGGTTGAAAACCCCTGATTTAGAGGATTTGTAGCATGCCTTCACGCGCCTCAGCGGTGTTGTAATAAGTGTGAGCAGTGCAGCTCTGTGAAAACAGGGCAGTGTGTTGGAGAGCTTATCCACTTTGTTCACCGCAGTGCTAATCTTCATGAGCCTTGTTTAGCCAAATGGCCTTTTTGTGTGCCTTTTATTCCCAATGTAGTCGTATATATAGACCCCATGGGGTTCTTCAGCAAGTCACCAACATCAACCACATTTCTATTCTGAGCTGACCAGCAGATCTGACTGCCTGTTTTAACACTGAATATGCCATTGACGTCGTGTATACAGGGCTTGACACGAAGGTGTCAGAGGCACTTGCCCGGCGGGCGAGTAGAGGTCATGGCCACTTACCCCCTGAGACTACTGTTAATTACCATTCATTCTAACTTGTATACTATGGCTGTTTTGTTTGTGCTTAATATGAATGGAAAACGGCACTCTTAACATGGAAGTAGCCGTAACTAATTCATGGTAGGGAAACTTTTTTTTTCATGGCAAAGCCCACAACATTTTGAAAAGATAGGATGATTTCAAGGACCTCCAGTGTGAACATCCACCACAGAAATTACAGCCCCAAAGGTGCTCCCAAGCATGCTTTCAAGTTGCACAGATTCAGTTTCAGTTGCAATTTGCAACCAAAATTGTTGTCATCTAGAAAACCTCTGGCTTTTGCGACATGGTGATGTTGTGCTCTAGTAAAGAAAGAAAAGTGTATTAAAACTATACTGGCGAGTAATCAGGAATTAACAAGCATTAATTAATAATGTTATATAGTGTTTTGCTAGTCGAATATTTAGTCAATGCACTGATCGTGTGTTGATCTCCAGCATAACGTTTTGTAATCGTCAGAGCTCGCAGCAAACAGAGATCAGTGGCAGGAAGTTAGGAATGACATTTCTGTCTTCTTTGTGGACTCCTTATAAAGGACACTGTCTGTCTGTCTGTCTGTCTGTCTGTCTGTCTGTCTGTCTGTCTGTCTGTCTGTCTGTCTGTCTGTCTGTCTGTCTGTCTGTCTGTCTGTCTGTCTGTCTGTCTGTCTGTCTGTCTGTCTGTCTGTCTGTCTGTCTGTCTGTCTGACTGACTGACTGACTGACTGACTGACTGTCTGACTGACTGACTGACTGACTGACTGACGAGGACAGATGTCAAGAGTCGTGGACACACACACACACGTTCGATGCTCGTTTTCACATGAACCCTCCCACAAGATCCTCAAGCTATCACATTGTGTAACAGGCAGTAATAGTTACAAGCAAAAATGTCCATTTGTCAGTCCGTAGCATTTAATTCTTCTTTTATATGGAAATTTAATTTATTTAAGTTTAAAAAGTTTATGGTCTTTCGTCTGTTCATTCATTTTTGTTCGCATGTAATAATGTTGTGTTAAACTATCAATGAGAGAAATAAACTAACTAGTGACATTTTGGGGGGGTTACACACACCGACAACTGGACATAGGAGGACCTAAATCAAATTCTAAAACTGCCCTCTCCTCTCCTCTCCTCTCCTCTCTCTCCTCTCTCTCCTCTCTCCTCTCCTCTCTCCCCCTCTCTCTCCTCCTTCTCTCCTCTCCTCTCCTCTCCTCTCCTCTCTCTCCTCTCCTCTCCTCTCTCTCCTCTCCTCTCCTCTCCTCTCCTCTCAATGCAATGCCCTTGCATTGTGTGTCCACTCAGCTATTTATTTAGGATGGCATTATAAATGATACAATGGGGACACTCCCCTCTGGTGGTATCTTAGCGTAACTGCATGCATGCCCATGGAATAAAGTACTCCAGACTGTAATTGCCCTATGGACCAATCATTTCTTTACAAACCTGTTGCTTTGGGGAGTGCTGCTTTCAGTCCATTCAGCCTTCTCTGGTGCTTTGGTCTGGCTAGTTTACAGTTGTAATAATGCGTGTATGTAGCAATATGCAATGCATATAGTAGCACTTTAAACAACCATATGTAATTCCCATGCTGATGGTCTTTGCACTGTGTTTTCTTCTTGTTTGTAAATTGTCTGTATATGCTGAGCATATATCATATCATATCAACAACCTGTTGACATGGCAATAAAGTTCTTGAATCTTGTAGGGTTATCTCAACATTTTTTGGCCATGGCCAAAGCATAGCACCCCTGGGCTAGTGAGACGCACCCTAGAAGACATTTATACTTCATTGTACAACAGCTTTGCGCACATAGAACAGATGATATATAAGGTAATGTAGCATTGCGGACGTGACTGTCGTTAGCTTATAGATTATTGCGACAATTGGGCCTAGCAACGTTTTTCAGCCTCAATATTTTATTTAATTCAACTTTAATCGGTGTATTTTACAATACTACCGGTACGATACTACTGCACTGTTTTCTTCCTGATCATTTTCTACCAGGAAACATGTTTAAGTTGTAATTGTATGTGTGCATTAATAGTAAGCACTACATGCAATCTATATGCGTTATGCATATATATGCATATATATGCATATATATCTAGATCTGATATTTTTGGCAAATGATGAACATGTGGCGCAAATCTTTGACATCATTTTTCAGGTTCAAAATGGCCTAAAGTCTTTTTTTTCTTCCTCTTTGTCATTCACAGAAGGAGCTCAGTCTTCCCAGAAGAGGCAGCGTGTGAGTACCATCAATACTTTAGTACTACTTCAGTACTAACATCCAGGCCTTGGACAGGCTACCTGATGCCCGTTGGGCTGCCCCAATGAATGTCTGATGCATTCGTACTTCTTCCAAAACAGATCGTCAAAAGTATTTGATTCTAATTGGCTGGTGGCAGGGGCGGATTGGCCATCTGGAGTACAGGGAGTTTTCCCGGTGGCCTGTGCCACCTAGTGGCCACCTAAGTCCAGGGCAGGCCAGGGTGCCAGGCCCAGGCAGGCAAAATTGTGTGCTGGCGCTGCTGGAGGCAGTGTTGCCAACTGCTAAGATCCAAAATGCACTAGTGGCACTTCCAAAATGCACTACAATGTGCTAGATTCTCGCCTGGAACATACAGATCAAAATGACCATTAATCTTCTACATTCTCTAGTTGTGTAGACTAAGTTGGGCTAATTCACATGATGAATATTTTAACTCTTGAGGGTGTAAAAATGAAACCAAATGGACCCGCAAGGGTCCATTTGGATTCATTTTTACACTCTCAAAGAGTTACATCTGGTTAACCACCCCCGCAGGGTGGCCTGGCAAAGGCAAAATTGTCCCGGTGGGAAAATATGTGCCAATCCGCCCCTGGCTGGTGGCCGTCACGTGACAGGTGTAAAGTCCAGTGTTAACCTCGTACTCCCCTCACTTCAAGGGGAGGAGCCACTCGATTGTTCTTTACACACCTGGCCCGTGTGCAGTGCCACATGGACGGATGTTTCTCCCTATAAAAGTGGTGGTATTTGGTAGTGTTGTAGTCCTCCAGACATTGTCTTGTCTCAAAACACATTTTCCTTGTCTCTGTCTTGTTTTCGTCTCACCCTCAATTCTCTTGGTCTCGTCTCGGTCTCGCCGCTGTGCAACTTCCTTTGTCTCATGGTCTTGTCTCGGTCTCAGCCTCAATTTGTCTCTCTCGTGTCACGATCTCGGAGCAAATGTCTGAGCTCTCTGCTGTGCTACGTCATTCATCATTGGGAGCCTCGCCAACTCCTCCCTCTAGGCCACTGTGGGTAACAAATTAGTCCAGGCTTTCCGTTTTCATGCAACGCGGACGAACATGAAAGCCTGGGTGTCGAGGCTAGTATTGTGCAGTAACAACTAAAGTCAACTAAAGTAATGTGTTGTGTTGTACTACTAGGCTTTTTGGCCTCGACCCCTCTAGGTCTTGGTCTTGGTCTTGTCTTGTTCTCGATTCCTCTAGGTGATAGTCTCGTCTTGATCTCGTCTTGACCAAGTCTTGGTCGCGTTTTGGTCTCTATTTAAGTGGTGTTGACTACAACACCAGTATTAGGGCTTGCATTCGGATGTGGATATGATTTCAACTCCATACCATTTTCAGTTACAGGATTTATATTGGCAAGTAAGCATCAATAATATCAGTTGTTGTTGAAGTTGCAACAGACACGCAGCATGACCCGGAGTTTTCTGTTTTCAATGATGAAATGAACCAAAACCAAATGATGTTGGTTTGGTGGCGAGACAATTGTAGTTAGTTAGTTTTAGTAATTTTTTTTTTTTTTTTTTTTGTTTTTTTTTCTTTTTCTTTTTTTAATCATGAAATTGTGTTGATTTAACAGTGCGACAATTGCAGTTAATACTAAATCATTTTAAATCATTGCAAATATACTCTATACTTTAACTTGAAATAACTTTTAAATTTGGGTTGTTGGCATGCCATTGTGTTTGGTAGGGCAAACATAATGACATGCAAAAGGCATGCCAATTACGGCCACTTCGCTTAGGGGTCAATGCATGAAGGCATTGTCCCCTAAGTGTCACTCGTTTATATACGGTATATAACCTGTAGCCTGGCTAAAGCCAGACCGAATCAGCTGTTGGCAAAACAAAATTGCCTGTCAGGAGATTGGTCTGGAATAGCTCAATTGCACGCCCATTTCCTACTCGAGAAAAGTGGGGTGGCCAACCAGGCCACAGTATTCAAATGTGTTTGCATACTGTGTCCTCATTGGCCACCTCTCACGAGTTACAGATCTGTATAAGGGTCCATATGGTTAACCAACTGTCCATCATTTAGCCTGGGGAGTGGGGACCACCTGGAAGGACCACTCTCAAGGACCACTGGTGGTCCCCGGACCACCTGTTGACAAACGCTTGCTGTAGAGTGTGTGCATGTGCACATTGTGTTACCGGGGCGACGGTGCAGGTTTTTTGCAAATCACCCAGTCATCATTGTACAGCGTTATAGATTATATGTTCTGTGAAATGGAAACAGCCACGAACAGGTGGAGTGTGTGTGTGTGTGTGTGTGTGTGTGTGTGTGTGTGTGTGTGGTGTGTGTGTGTGTGTGTGTGTGTGTGTGTGTGTGTGTGTGTGTGTGTGTGTGTGTGTGTGTGTGTGTGTGTGTGTGTGTGTGTGTACACGTGCACGTGATGCAGTGTGTGTGTGTGTGTGTTGGCTCGAATAAAAAGATGACATCAGCCCCTGTGTGCGAGTATGTATGTGTGTGTGTGCGCGCCCGTGCACGCACCCATTCAATGACATCACCACCATTGCATCACGTGACCAATGGGGAGTCTTGCATCCGTCATCACAACGGAACGAACGAATGGATGGATGGATGGAGGGGCTAGCCTGGTGATGCTCCCCTATAGGCTGAGACACACACACACACACACACACACACACACACACGGTTGCTGCGTTTAGCTGTGTTAGCCACGCTCACACCACCATCTGCTGGAGAGAGAGGAGGAGGGGTGTGTGTGTGTGTGTGGTGTGTGTGTGTGTCTCAGCCAACACCCCCCCCCTCAGCGCCGCAAACACACACACACACACACACACACACACACACACACACACACACACACACACACACACACACACACACACACACAACACACAACCGTGTGCATGTTTGCATAGGAGGGTGGTTGGTGGTGGGGGGGGCGTTGCCTAGGGGTGTGACGACGGAGGGGTCATTGTCCTACCCCCCCCCCCCCCCATCTCTCTCTCTCTCTCTCTCCTCTCTCTCTCTCTCTTCTCTCTCTCTCTCTCTCTCTCTCCTCTCTCTCTCTCTCTCTCTCTCTCTCCTAGTATCGCAGGCGGTCGCCGCTGACGCTGCTGCTGCTGCTTGCTGGGAGATCTGCTCTGTCTCAAGGTGGAGGGGGGGGAAGAGGAAAAAAAACACAACAAGACAGACAGGCCCCCTCCTCTCTTTTTCATCCACCTTCCCTCTCTCTATCTCTCTCTATCTCACATCCTCCCTATAGCTGAGAGAAAGAGAGACAGAGAGAGAGAGAGAGAGAGAGAGAGAGAGACAGAGAGCGATACAGACAGATCAACCTGTCTGCTTCATCAGCATACATGGCGACTGGTTTGGGCTGTTTGCCGTCGTACGCGGGGGGCTGAGCCGAGCCGAGCCTAGCGGTCCAGACAGACACACAGACACACAGAAATGATGGTGATGATGTCCTCCACATCAACAGGGAGAGCCGTAGCGCTCCTACGTTGCGCGTCGTTCTTGTTGTTGTTATCATCATAGCGACGCTAGAACGTCTCTCTGTCGCTTGGTTTTTTGTTTTGTTTTTTTTGGTTATTTTCCCCGACCATGAAAGCCCAACGCGAGAGGCTGAGGATTCCTGGGCTGACTCTGGAGTGAGTAATCAATGCTAATAATAATAATAATTAATAACATCAACAATAATAACGGATCCGCGGATTCATTTAACCCTCTGTGTCTCTGTGTGTGCTTATATATATAGAGAGAGGGATCTGTACTTGGACCATTCTTTTCTTTCTCCCCCCAAACAGTAGATCTACAAGCATGTGACCCACGTTGTGATGTGGTTTTTTGAGGGGTGAGAAGGGGGGTTTTGGATGCTGATGAGGGTCAACTCCCTCCCTTTAGCCCTGCTGATGACAGGTGCTTGTGTGTGTGTGTGTGTGTGTGTGTGTGTGTGTGTGTGTGTGTGTGTGTGTGTGTGTGTGTGTGTGTGTGGTGTGTGTGTGTGTGTGTGTGTGTGTGTGTGTGTGTGTGTGCGTGCACGCGCGTGTGCGTGCACACGCTGCAGCTGCTTGGCTTGTCTGTCGTTGTGTTTATTATGCGTTTCTGTGCAACACCACCGAGCAGCGACACCAGGGGCGGATGTAACATGTCCCATTTGGGGGGGCAAGAGAACATGTTGGAGGGGCAAGGGAAAATGGTATGGGAGCGGCTTCATCGCTCCCATACCAAGTCGCACCCATACCATTTTCGGCTACAGGACTTTTATTAGTCAAGTAAAGCATCAATAATAACATCAGTTGTTGTTGAAGTTGCAACAGACACGCAGCATGCATAAAGCTAAAGGTCTGACTCAGAGAGTTTTCTGTTTTCAATGATGAAATGCTGTAGGTTTAGTGGTGACACAGCTGTAGTTAGTTAGTAGCAGTAGTAGTGTTTCAAATCATTTTAAATATAAGCACTTTAATTTGAAATATCTTGGGTTGTTTTGCATGGCATCGTGTTTGGGGGGCAGACCGGGTATTTAGGGGGGCATTGCCCCCCCATGCCCATGCCTAGATCCGCCCCTGAGCGACACCAACAACCACAGAGAGAGAGAGAGAGAGAGAAAGAGAGAGAGGATGTCAGGTGAAGGACTGTCGCAGATGTACATCATGATAGCCTTTGGCAATCTCACACACACGCACACACCCCATAGTACACATAGCATACGCGCTATCGTGCACAGGAAATGATACTGTTTTGTGTGTGTGTGTGTGTGTGTGTGTGTTGTGTGTGTGTGTGTGTGTGTGTGGTGTGTGTGTGTGTGTGTGTGTGTGTGTGTGTGTTGTGTGTGTGTGTGTGTGTGTGTGTGTGTGTGTGTGTGTGTGTGTGTGTGTGTGTGTGTGTGTGTGTGTGTGTGTGTGTGTGTGTGTGTGCGTTGTTGCTAAGCAGTAGGGTTTTTTTTGTTGTTGTTTTTTTTTGGGGGGGGGGGTTGTCAAAATAGCTTTTCTGTCAAGCTTGTTTAGATATCATATTGTGAAAGAATGGTTCAAGTACAGACCCGGTTGACCCGCTTTTATTTTGTATTTATCCTATTTATATCCTATTTTTTGAGTGATTATACCATTATGGAACATTATATTATTGGCATTATTGAAGTGGATAAAAACTGTAACCTGAGCAACTGGACACCTCAGTGTTAACCCAGTGAACTCTTTGCTCTCGTTGCTCTCGTCTTAAATTTGATATCCATGACTGGCATATTTGTCACATAAGCCATCCCCTGAATTTCATCCCTCAAAGCCTGTTCTTAAATATGTTTCCTAAAAAAAAAAAAAAAGGGAAAATGACGTCACGCACATGTCAGAATCAGAATGTGCTTAGACACACACACAAGGGATGCTGGGAAATGTAGGACTCAAAGTAACAACTTCAGTACCGGCACTGACCACCAGCCAAAATAGATAAAGTTACCTAGTGTACTTTTAATGGGTTAGGCTCCCAGAGATTTGGTTGCTTACTTTTTGAAGCATCAGCGAACCAAACTGATCCGAGCACTCCTTCTAAACAACGTCATGGCCATGACATGACTGTGGTGCAGAAATACAATAGGCCTATAACACTCTCAGGCTCACAGAGATCTTTCACCCGGGATCGGTGGATCACGGCTACTACTTTTAGGGCGGGGCGAAGGAAGTTTTACTGAGTTATATTATGTTTAGCGTTAGGGTTGGGCTAGGGTTGGGGTTAGACGGTGCTTTATGCGGTTACTAACCCTAAACATAACCTCAGTAAAACTATGCTTCACCCCGCCCTACTAGTAGTAGCCGTGATCACCCGATGCAATAAATACAAAATATCTGCTTGCCCGGCACCCGGCAGGTATCTGAGTATCCGCGTCTCCTCGTTGTATTCGATTATGTGATTACTCGTGATTATTATTCAATCCATGGATAGAGGTCGAAGCGGCTAGATCTTTGTGTTTATCATAACAGAGTGCACAAAGATTATATTTCTGACTGCCCAGCGCGGTCCCGTCGCTAGTCTCGTTATCGCACCTCCTGCTTTGTTTTTTCTTGCCAATCTCCTGCGTCTAGGCGACTTCTAGCTGTACCTGTACGTCCCAAGACATGACCGCCACTGTACTGACCGCTGCCCTCCCTCCCTCCCTCCCTCCCGTGTCTTAACTTTTCAGCCTGACTCCCAGGAGTCTGAGTCCCACTCCCACTAGCCCCTGCAGCCCCCTGCAGCCCGCTGCACGCCTTCCATTTCTGGAGGTAAGAGACCCCTGCCTCGCAACTCTGTGTCTGTCGCTCTGTCAGTCACTCATCACCTCCATGTCAACCTCATCGCTCTGTGTCGCGTTGCTGTTAGCGCCTCCTGTTGGTGGAAATGCTAGCTAACAGATACGATAACTGTCAGCTGACAGTTAGCTGGTAGTTGATGGTGGTAATGTGGTGGCTGCTAGCAGCGTAGATAAACGTTGTGTATATAAAGAGGTCAGTGGTTTTCAACCTTTTTCATACCGCCCCCCCTGATTGGTTTCAGAAACAGAACAGTCAAACAAAACATACAGATCAAAATCTTCTACATTCTCTAGTTGTGTAGACTTGGGCCTAATTCACATGATGAATATTTTAACTCTCAAAGAGTTACATCTGGTTAACCAACTTATTTCCATCATTTAGCCTGGGGACCACCTAGAACCTGAGGTCCGGGGACCACTAGTGGTCCCCGGACCTCTGGTTGAAAACAACTTGATATAAACAGTATATTATATAGGCCTGATGGCTCAAGTTGGAGTTTCTGAGTAGTTTACCGGCGGCCATCTTGCTCTTCAGTCAGTCCTTAATACAATTTTACAATCTCTATGGCAGCTCAAACAAAAATATTCATGTTCACTCGCTCAAATCTTGACGGATTTATAAATGGGTTGGTTTATTATAAATGCTATTGACGTGACTGTGATTTAGGACCCCTATCGGCTTCTTTAAAAAAAAAAAAAACAAACCAAACCGTTGAAATTTGCTTGAAAATTGAACATGTTAAAATTATTTATGTTATTGAACACGTTATGATTAAGTTCTTGGCCATAGACTGCAGATGGTATGGGTGAGTGAGTTGACTGAATCAACATGGCTGTGGAAAAACTTCTTGGCAAAACAAGAAAGTGGCCGCACACACCAGTAGCCAAAGTGCCAATATATTTTATTAGGACATAGCAGTAGAATGAATCCAACGTTTCGGCGGTTAAGCCTTCATCAGGGAATGTGTCAACATGGCTGCCACGTAACAACGTCACTCTTCATTGTCCGTCTAGCTTTGTTCTATATCTACGGCTAGCAGGCTACAGTGAGCTGTTAGCTGTTATTGAAAATGTGGCCACAGTTGCTAATAGGCTACAGTCTGTTGTTAGCTGTGTGTGAAGTCCCAGGTGTCAGTGAATATCACAAACAATATGATTTTTGAGACTTTTTTTGTTGATACGGTAGGGAAGGAAGGACATGAAATAATCAACAACAGTGTTGGGTAATATTAGAGTAATATCTTTACTGCTTTTGACGCCTGATAAAAAGTGATAATGTTATATTACTTTTTTGCCCCCACTGCAATCAAGCTAGTGTAATATAGTTTAGCGGCTCTTTTTTTCCGAACAAATTTACAAGCCATCAACCGATAACTAGAGCCATGTGTTGATAGCTTGTAGATCTGTTTTCATGTTTGACAACTTTGTAGTGTAGTAGGTCATGTGTGCAGAATGCTGTGGTGGACTAGGATCTACAAGCTACTGTACATATCCGTTGTTATTCGTTGATAGCTTGTTAATCTGTTCTGATCAACACACTATACTACAGCAGTGTTTTTCAGTGGTCCTTGAGATGGTTCCAGGTGGTCCCCAGCTAAGTTGGTAAACCAGATGGAGCATTGGGTAACCAGACGTAACTCTTGAGAGTTAAAATATTCATCATCTGAATTAGCCCCAAGTCTACACATCTAGAGAATGTAGATCATTCAATCATTTTGATCTGTAGGTTTGACTGTTTTGTTTCCCAAATCCATATTGTGGACAAAATCAAAAGAAATCTTTAGTTTTGGGGGTCTGTGGGGCTAAAATGTCATCAAATGGTGGTCCGTGGCTCAAATGTTGAATAAATAGTGGGCCCTGGGATCAAGCAAGTTGTAAACCACTGTACTACAGTGTTATAACTGGTCAGACTTTGGCAAGCATTGTCAATCAGTAGAAGAAGGATGCAAATGAAAATAACTGACCTACAAGCTCACAGCAGCACGTCACCGTGCCCACGGCATTGTGAGCTTGGAGATCGGCTTTTTTTATTGGCAATGTTTTAATTGTGGAATAGGGTAAAAACTAAAACTTCAAATGCTTGTCACATGTTTTTATTTATTTTTAATGCTAAGTTTGTCTTTTGGTGTTTACATATGATTATTTATATGGTTATTTATGGTGGGTTTCTCTCATCCTTAAGGGGAAAAAAAAACCTCAATCCACATCAAACCGTGAGTCTTTGAAATAAAAAAATGAGAAGAACTCAAATGTTGAGAATCACTGTGCTGTTCTACTGCATGTTGGTTAGAACAGAAGAAAGAATTAAGATCTTGACCTCATTTTTTTTTTCTTTTTTTCCCCCCTGAAATATGTTTTTGTCGCCAATAAAAAAGGAGCTTATATAATGTCGCCGTCACACAGTCAGGGAGGAAACCTCGTATCTCCATGTTATTTCAACATTCTACAGTTCCTTCTGCACACAAAGGCAGCAAGCTTACAAACAAACAAACAAAAAAACAGTCGATCTACAAGCTTGCAACGCATCGGCTGCGTTTTCTGTATCAGTTGGTTCTCCGTTTTTCCATGCCAAGGACCCCCACCAAAAAGTATATGTAATTCCTTGCCAAACCCCCATCTGAATATATCAGGGATTTTCAACCTTTTTCATCCCAGGGAGCATCATTTATTCAGGATTTGAGCCACGGACCCCCATTTGAGGATATTTTAGCCACACAGACCCCAAATCTAAATATTTCTTTTGCTTTTGTCCACAATTCCAGGCTGGATTTGGGAAATAAAACAAGCAAAACATACCGTTCCAAAATGGCTAATTCAGATGATGAATATTTTAACTCTTGAGAGTGTAAAAATGAAACCAAATGGACCCGCAAGGGTCCATTTGGTTTCATTTTTACGTTCTCAAGAGTTACATCTGGTTAACCAACTTAGCTGGGGACCACCTGGAACCCTCTCAAGGACCACTGGTGGTCCTTGAGAGGTATTTGTTCTAGGGACGCCCCCGGAAGCAATGATTTGATTCGGTGAAAATGTTTCGCTCTGAAAGTATATTTTCAATGATTTGTGCAGCATTTTTTTATGATTACTTCCACATGGAAAAAAAATAATATGCACAAATGCAAACATATTCATCATACTGTATATGTTGCATATATGCAATAATCAGGTACATACAGTATATGTGGATATCTAGGACATATATGTGTCATATATAACCAACATATATGCCATAGTCAGGTCCATGTCGGTATGGGGCCAATTTTATATATAGGGGGTCAGTTCCATAGACATATACATATATATATTTTTCTTAACATATGGGTTCAAAAATATCAGATGTAGTTTGTAGTGTGGCACTAAGAGCTAAGTCGTTTATTTCATTTTCATTTTATTTCACAGTTTTAACAGTTTAAAACGGGGGGGTTTCAACCAGTTGTCCTTGAGAGTATTCCAGGTGGTCCCCAGTTAAATGATGGAAAGTTGATTAACCAGATGTAACTCTTTGAGAGCGTGAAACCAAATGGACCCGCAAGGGTCCATTTGGTTTCAATGTTTTAAATGTTTACGCTCTCAAGAGTTAAAAATATGCATCATGTGAATTAGCCCCAAGTTTACACGACTAGAGAATGTAGAAGATGAATGGTTAGTTTTGGGGTCTGTGGGGCTAAAATGTCATCAAATGATGATCAAATGATGTCATCAAATGATGGTCCGTGTTCTAAGCATTATGTTTTAACTATTGAAAAATAGCAGATCTACAAGCTCATAGCGCGCCACCGAGTGGCGCGCTATGAGCTTGTATCTCTGCTATTTTTGAAAAATCGTGAAAACGTGGTGCAAATCTTTGAGTATTATGTTATTCAGAAACAGACAGGACACAATGGGTTGAAACAAAAGTTGTGGTTATGGTTAAAGCTCAAATATGCCTTTTTATTGAAATGGTATTTTGCACTACATTTTCACACTGGGGTTCCCTTGGAACGCAGTGTACGTTTCTTCGGATCTTCCTTGTCATGACATACGCGCTTTCCTTGCGACGGTGGCGATAATGTTGCTACCCCTCCCCCCTCCTTCCCCTTATGGTTTTTGCCCAATGCCGGCGCCTCTCTTTCATGTGCTAAATAGGATCAGTGGATTTTCCATACATCAAAGCAGAGAAAACGCTTTCTCAATCTCTCTCTCTCTCAATCTCTCTCTCTCTCTCAATCTCTCTCTCTCTCTCCTCTCTCTCTCTCTCTCTCTCTTCTCTCTCTCTCTCTCTCTCTCTCTCTCTCTCTCTCTCTATCTCTCTCTCTCTTCTCTCTCTCTCTCTCTCTCTCTCTCTCTTCTCTCACTCTCTCTCTCTCTCTCTCTCTCTCTCTCTCTCTCTCTCTCTCTCTCTCTCTCTCTCTCTCTCTCTCTTTCACAATCCAGGCCAAAGCAGTGATTCATTTGCTAACAGGATTTCACAAGCGTGGACACTCTGGACATTGTTTTCTTGTCCGTTCTTGTAATGTTATATCCTACAATTTGCAAGTGTTCTTTGAATGCATTTATTCATTTTTTGGTCGGTAGCGTAGCACAGAATGTGAGTCTTTGATGCTTGGCTGATGGTGGTACGATGACCTATCTTACTTTTTGAGGGGTGCTAGCCGCTCCTATGTCCACTTTTTTGGTGTGTGTGCGTTAATACAAAGAGGTCTTGGGTCTCTGCGACGCTTTTGGCTTAAAGCAGTGGTTTTCAACCTTTTTCATACCAGGGCCCACTATTTACTCTGCATTTGAGCCGCAGACCACCGCTTGAGGACATTTTTAGCCCCACAGACCCCAAAACTAAAGGTTTCTTTTGCTTTTGTCCACAGTTCCAGGCTGGGTTTGGCAAACAAAACGGTCAAACATAAATGACCATTAACCTTCTACATTCTCTATAGTTCTCTATAGACTTTAGGCTAATTCACATGATGAATATTTTAACTCTCAAAGAGTGGCATCTGGTTAACCAAACTTTACTGTCATTTATCCTGCGGACCACTTGGAATCCTCTCAGCGACGTGACTGGTCCAATCGCACCCAGCGATTGGACCAGGGTCAAGGTATAGCCCAATGAGAAGGCCTGGATGCTAACGGGGTCAGCTGTGTTGTAGCGCAGGGGTTTTCAACAGGTGGTCCGGGGACCACCAGTGGTCCTTGAGAGGGTTCCAGGTGGTCCCCAGCTAAGTCGGGTCCATTTGGTTTTCATTTTTACACTCTCAAGAGTTAAAGCATCCATCATGCGAATTAGTCCAAATCTACACAACTTGGAAGATTAATGGTCGTGGACAGAAGCAAAATAAATCTTTAGTTTTGGGGGTCTGTGGGTCTAAAAAATATCCTCAATTGGTGGTCCGTGGCCCAAATGCTGAATAAACGGTGGGCCCTGGGATGAAAAAGGTTGAAAAACCCTGTTGTAGCGTACAGTATGTAGAGGAGCAGGTTGAACACGAGGTGAAGTGGTCCTTTGAGGACACGGCTGTGTGTGTGTGTGTGTGTGGTGTGTGTGTGTGTTGTGGTGTGTGTGTGTGTGGTGTGTGTGTGTGTGTGTGTGTGAGTGTGTGTGTGTGTGTGTGTGTGTGTGTGTGTGTGTGTGTGTGTGTGTGTGTGTGTGTGTGTTTGTGTGTGTGTGTGCAGGGGCGGATTGGCCATCTGGAGTACAGGGAGTTTTTTCCCGGTGGCCTGCGCCACCTAGTTTTGAAAAGTCCAGGGCAGGCCAACTAGGGCGCCAGGCCAGGCCAGGCAAACTAGTGTTTCTATCCTTCAAAAAAGAAAAGGTGTCCTACACCAGAGCCTTCAAGTAGGAGAGTTGCCATATTCCCGTTCACTCCTGTGCGCCAGGGCACTGCCTCGCGCTGCTGGAGGCAGTGTTGCCAACTGCCAAGATCCAAAATGCACTAGAATGTGCTAGATGCTCGCCTGGAACATACAGATCAAAATGATCTGTATGTTCTTCTACATTCTCTTCTACATTCTCTAGTTGTGTACACTAAGTTGATGAATATTTTAACTCTTGAGGGTGTAAAAATGAAACCAAATGGACCCGCAAGGGTCTATTTGGTTTCATTTTTACGCTCTCAAAGAGTTACATCTGGTTAACAGCCTGCCCCCCCCCAGGGTGGCCTGGCAAAGGCAAAATTGTCCCGGTGGGAAAAATATGTGCCAATCTGCCCTGTGTGTGTGTGTGTGTGTGTGTGTGTGTGTGTTGAGTGTGTTGTGTGTGTGTGTGTGTGTGTGTGTGTGTGTGTGTGTGTGTGTGTGTGTTGTGTGTGTGTGTGTGTGTGTGTGTGTTTGTGTGTGTGTGTGTGTGTGTGTGTGTGTGTGTGTGTGTGTGTGTGTGCGCTGTGTAAAAGGTGGCAGGTCTTCAGAGCTCTCTGCCAAGTAGGTCTGAATCGGCCATTGTTCCGTTTTTTTTTTTTTGGGGGGGGGCGAATATGCAAATGCCTCATTAAGCCATTAAGAAACACATTGGCTTGTGGAAACACTTTATCCATCTGGCAATAAAAATAAATAAATACATTCAATAAAATATTTGAGTATTGAATCTATTGTTGTTTTTAACTCACCGGCTAATTTAAAGATTTGCGCCACATTTTCACCATTTTCCAAAAATATCAGACCTACAAGCTCATAGCGTGCCACTCTGTGGCACGCCCACATTGAATAGATCAGGGGTTTTCAACCCTTTTTGACACCAGGGACCACCATTTATTCAGCATTTGAGCAACGGACCAACATTTGATGACATTTTAACCCCAAAGACTGCTAAATAATTATTTTGGTTTTGTTCACAATTCCAGGCTGGATTTTGCAAACAAAACAGTGTGGACTTCTTAATTAAATAGTGCTAATTCAGATGATGAATATTTTAACTCTTGAGAGTGTGAAAATGAAACCAAATGGATCCGCAAGGGTCCATTTGGTTTCATGGAATAGATGAATAGATGAATAATGTGTTTTGGCCTGGTTAGTAATCCTAACACAGAATATATATATTTCCTTTAGTCTGTGACAAACACGATTTATATCTTGTCCAGAACTTAGGCAAGTAAGCCTCAATAATGACATCAGGTGTTGTTGAAGTTGTTTTTTTTCTTTCTTTCTTTTTTGAATGATGAAATGGTGTTGATTTAGTGGCGCGACAATTGTAGTCAGTTAGCAGTTTCAAATCATTTTAAATTATACTGTAAGCGCTTTAATTTGAAATATCTTCAAAATTTGGGTCGTTTGGTGGGGGATTTAGGGGGACATTTAGTGGGGGCATTCAGGGCCGGTCCTCAACATTTTGCTGCCCCAGAGAGATTGGCATTTGGGTGCCCCACGCCCCTCCCATTGGGCCCAGCCAAAGGTGGGTGGGTTAGGGGGGGGGGGGGGGGGGGGGTACAGGGGTTGACACTAAGGTCTCCGACCCACTTGCCATCGGGCAAGTGTAAGTCAGGTTCTACTTGCCTCAGGTCATGGTCACTTGCCCCCGAAATATATTGTAAAATTTTGCATTTAAGTTTAATCCCTACTTGGGTGCTTTAAAACAGATGTAATCTTGAGACTTTTTTAACTCTCAAGAGTTAAAATTCATCATCTTAATTAGCAGCTCTACACAACTAGAAAATGTAGAAGATTAATGGTCATTTGATGTGTATGTTAATTTGCCGGTTTTGTTTCCCAAATCCACCCTGGAATTGTGGATATCTAGAAAGCAGTGAAAGACACAGAGGCAGAGTGCAATGACTGCCTTCAAGACAAATTTATCTTGTGTTGTGTTATAGTGCACTAAGTTGCACACTTGCCCGATCGGGCAACCAGGTAGCAGTCTTCACTTGCCCCACCATTTTTTTTTACTTGCCCCGGGCAAGCGGGCAAGTGTTAGTGTCAAGCCCTGGATTACATTGTCTTCACCGAGCTCCACATAGCTCATTATATACAGTATAGCTCTGGTTGGACCAGAGCTAATGTATACTGTAGGGGTTTTTACAGACCACCATTTGATGAGATTTTCACCCTGAAGACCTAAAACAAAAGAATTCTTTTGGTTTTGGTCCACAATTCCAGGCTGGATTTTGCAAACAAAACAGTGTAGACTTCTTAATGAAGTGGTTGGTTTCTACCCATACCATACCATTTTCAGTTACAGGATTTTATTAGGCAATTAAGATTAAAAAATAATAATCAGTTGTTGTTGAAGTTGCAACAACGACGCAGCATGCATAAAGCTGACTCAGAGTGTGTTCTGTTTTCAATGATGAAATGCTGTTGGTTTAGTGGTGACACAGCTGTAGTTAGTTAGTAGCCGTAGTTTCAAGTCATTTTAAATATAGGCACTTTAATTTGAAATATCTTCGGTTATTTTGCATGCCATCATGTTTGGTGGGGCACACTGAGCATTTAGGGGGGGCATTGATTGCCTCACGCTTTGGAGAGCATGCCAATTGGTTGAAGTTTGGCCGAGCAACAAGTCCCAAGTTTGTCCAAGAATGTGCACTCGACCATTGGGGGACATTTGACAGGAGACGGACAGACTGAACCTGACCCCTACAGTGCCTAGTGCATGACCTAACCTCCACTGGTGATTCTCACAACAAATCTGGGTTTTTATTAGTCTTCTGAACAGCTTGCAGTTGGTTTTGTCACGTTTTTTCATGAGGGCAGACTTACGGTCAGGTGACGACAATACTGTAGTGGGAAGTTCATTCCATAGTTTAGATTGGGAGTGAGTCTGCAGTTCTCACTTGCAATGGGAAGTTCATTCCATAGTTTAGATTGGGAGTGAATCTGCAGTTCTCACTTGCAATGGGAAGTTCATTCCATAGTTTAGATTGGGAGTGAATATGCAGTTCTGACTTCAATGGGAAGTTCATTCCATAGTTTAGATTGGGAGTGAATATGCAGTTCTGACTTCAGTGGGAAGTTCATTCCATAGATTTGTGGCCAGAAGGGAGAAGAGTTTGGTGCGTGAGGAGCGTTGTCCAGGTGTTGTTGGTATATAGTTTTATGTTTTCATCTGAGCGCTCAAGAGGGTTTGTAGGGTGTAATCGGACTTACAAAATATTGCAGAATACAGCATAATGATCTACCGTCATTAGCTTTTGTTTAAATGGCCTAGCGTTTACATGAATGTGTCTCTTTTTTTTAAAGCAGCCACTCTGTTGTCTTCAAAGTGTGTCCTCTCTGTCTGTATGTGGGACACATGAAATGGAACAGGGCCTAATTAGAGTGAAGGCTGTCACACTGCGATCTACAGGGAGACACACACACACACACACACACACACACACACACACACACACACACACACACACACACACACACACACACACACACACACACACAGAGGAGGTGTCGCTGTCACCAGTGCATGTATTCAGGTCTGACAGCCAAAGGCAGGAAGTGTTCAGTCTTGGAAACCAAACCTATTTCTATGATGATCAGGGGTTTTCAACCAGTGGTCCGGGGACCACCAGTGGTCCTTGAGAGGGTTTCCAAGTGGTCCCCAACTAAACGATGGAAAGTCGGTTAACCAGATGTAACTCTTCGAGAGCGTAAGTGAAATGAAACCAAATGGACCCTTGCGGGTCCATTTGGTTTCATTTCTACACTCTCAAGAGTTAAAATATTCATCTGAATCAGAACCCAAGTAGAGAATGTAGAAGAATGGTCGTTTTGTTCCCAAAATCCAGTCTGGAATTGCGGATAAAAGCAAAAGAAATATTCATTTTTTGTGGGGCTAAAATGTCCTCAAATGGTGGTCTGTGGCTGAAATGCTGAATACATAGTGGGCCCTGGGATTAAAAAAGATTGAAAACCACTGACCTAAATCATCCAGAGAGACTTAAAGGGGTATTTCACTTAAAAACAACGAAAAAAAGTTTGGTGATTTTATAATCTACCGTCTCATGTGAACACCCCAGACCGTTTTTACATTACTTAATACAATATTTAGATATTTGATGTTCATTTTAGCTGCCCCGCCCCATGCCTATACAAACCCATTAAACTTAAAACTCCATTTTAACCATAATGGATTCATCCAAAATGCCTAATGCTTTTTTTTTTATCTGTTAACTCACACCCCTCTCACATATTAGGTAGGAGTTAACAGAAAAAGGTTTGGTTGTTTTTTTGATGGGTCCGTTTGGTTTCATGTCTACACTCTCAAAGAGTTAAAATATTCATCATGTGAATTAGCCCTACACAAGTCTACACAACTAGAGAATGTAGAAGATTAATGTTCATTTTGATCTGTATGTTCGGCTGTTTTGTTTCCCCAAATCCAGCCTGGAATCGTGGACCAAAAGCAAAAAGAAATCTTTAGTTTTGAGGGTCTGTGGGGCTAAAAAAAAAATGTCCTCAAATGGTGGTCCGTGGCTCAAATGCTGAATAAATAGTGGGCCCTGGTATGAAAAAGGTCAAAAACCCCTGGCTTAAACGGGTTTTTTAGCCATCTTCAGGCCGGTAAAGCCCACAAACGCCAGGGCTAATTTTTCTGTGCCAGACAGTGCATGGTGTTCTGTGAGCTAATTATG
>CM076985.1:62539-279656 GCA_039105355.1 Benthosema pterotum | reverse complement strand
CACACACATCCCTACTTCGATGGGACGATGGTACATTCCCCTCGTTAGATGATACTGCTTTCTGTCAGGTTAGAAAACTTGTATATCCCAAATTTGGCCTTTTTTTTTGGACGGGCGCTAGAGTGCGCTATAGACCCTCTGTAGAAAGTGTGTGGGGGCCATAGGTTAGTCCAACATGATTGGCTGGTTTTGGACTCACCCGTATTCTCATAAAATTGCAGAGGAAATTCATGAATGATAGAAAAAAAAATCCCCCAACGGGAAAAATGGTGACTCATGCTGTACGTTGGTGAGGACTGAAGAGCACCCTCAAGAAGTGAATATCAATTGCGAATGCAATGAATGAATGTGAGTGAAAGAGATTATTTTGTAAACCAGGCAGAAATGTCTGTGCATCTGTCTGCCTGGCTGTCTGGGCATCACACTCTCTATTTGGGGCATGCATGACCCAAATAATTGGGAACTCCATATATGGTGAGCGAACAGCGTCCGCTTCTTTCAACTGGAAACACTGTTTTGACGTGTGCTGGCTCTTATGTGTCATTGTTGGCGGAGGGAATATGACGCGACACTTGCTTTGGCTTTGAAAACGTACAGTATATAAGACATGTATTTGTCACATCCTTTTTGAGTTGAATTGAGAGGGGGGAGTCTGCAGCTCTCTGGTGCCGGTTGAGCTTTTCATGCCTCTGGCTGGTCAACCCGACTACGGATAAGCGGTCGAAGATGAAAACCGGACGAATTGAAATTGAGAGACGAAATTTGAACTAGTCAACGTGAGAGCGCGGCTGAAAAACACAACCGCACGCGTTCCATTCAGACACTCAGGTGTCATCGTCGTACCCCACCCCCCCCCCCACACACACACACACACACACACCCACACACACACACACACACGAGACTGTGTGACGTAACGAGCGCACACCGCATGAATCGAGGAGAGCGGACCGAGAGAAAGTGAGAAGAGAGAGAGACGCAGAGAGGGGGTTGGATGTTACACACACACACACACACCACACACCACACACACACACACACACACACACACACACACCTTGCGACACGGTAAACCATGATCAGCCAGCTGTTACCGGGAGGAGGGGGAGGGAGTGAGAAGGCGGGTGGGAGGGGGGCAGGAGAGGTGTGGAGGTGAGGTGATATTATCCGTCTGACCGCGCTATACGCTCCGGAACTCTCCACCACCACCATCACCACCACCACTGTCGTCTCGCCGGTGTTTGGAACATCTGACACGGACCGGCGGCACACACACACACACACACTCTCTCTCACACACACGCGGACTTGTACGCCACACTTTGTGGGACCCCTCCCCCTGCCTGGATATCTTTCTAATTATTATTCTTTTTAACAAGAGGAACAAGGGCAGCCGGCTCCTCTCGGAGCAACGCAGTGTCTTGTTGTTGTGTCTTTCATGCCGCGTCCGCTGGCAGATGCTGCTGCTGCTGCTGCTGGAGAGTTTATAGGAGGAGGAGGCGAAGGAGAGGTGGGGGAGAAGGAGAAGGACCAGGGGTCTTCTTCCATGAGGACCACCTCCGTCACTTCGTGCCGGGACCCTCCTCCTCCCACCTCCTCTCCTTCCCTGGCGCTCCTGCCCCGCCGGTTCTCCTCTCCCGGTGGACTAAGGCATCTGCCGCTGCATCTGCCTCTCTCCTCCTCCTCCTCCTCGTTTTCCGCCGGAGGCTCTTCTGGCTCCTCTGTCGCTTCTGTCGCTGCCGTTGCCGCCGCTGTGCCAGCAGCAGGCTGCTGGCATCATGACTCGGACCCCAACAACCACGGCACTATGTCAGACAGGCATCATCATCACCATAATCACCATCACCATCATCAGCGCCCGCACCGCGCTGCCGCCTACTACGATACCACCGCCACACCTGGGCTGGACAGTGCTGTCCAACTTTAATCTTTCCGTACTGGAACGCGTTTTCGTGTCCAACGCTTATATTACACTGTGACTATTGGAAAAAATATCAGATCTACAAGCTCATCAGCGTGCGAGCTTGTAGTCTGATTTTTTTTTTTTTTTTTTTTTTTGATAGAGTTTGATTTTTTTTTTTTTTTTTTTTTTATTTATTGTGAAAAATGTCCTGCAAATCTTGATATGTCGAAGCAAATCTTCATCTGAATCGTTGCTTCTGGGGGTCTCTAGAACAACATTTTTTTTCGAGGGGTCCACAGCCAAATAGATAATTCGGGGGTCCTTTGCATGAGCCATGTTGAGCTTCATGACACAGAACATAGATTTTTCTATGGTCTGTCAGAAACCACATCAGAACGGAAACTACAAACTATCAGAAAACTAGAATATATTCTTTGCGCAGCATTTGACACATTTTCAAAAAAAAAAAAAAAAAAAACAGTTTGCAAGCTCATATCGCCCACTCGTGCGCGATATGACTGCAGATCTGATTCATACTAAATGTAACATAATAATGCGCTCAACACCAAAGACGCGTTGAGTACAGAACTGCTTAACGCGTCGGGAGTGCCGCGTTTCTGCGGACGAGCGAGACTCAGACGCTCCAAGATAGGTAAACTTTCTGGAAAGAGAAAGTGTCGCCGCTTTGATCCAACAGGCAAAGCAGCCTCTTTGGGAAAATGTGGTTTTGATGATTCGCTGGGTCTCGAAGTGACACTTAGTTTCTGGGCTTTGTGGCAGACGAAGCTGATATCTGTATATCTTACTGTAGTGTCTCACCAGGCAGAACGCATGGGAGAGGAGAGTTATGATTTGCACTTTGTCCGTTGTCTGTGATCGGCTAATTGTGGCACCGTTGGCTTGTTCTAACTTTGTCGTATAAATGGATTCTTGCTTGGTCGATTCTTGCTTGCTTACACAAAACTCGCTGCAAGAGATTGTGATGTTTTATTCCCGTAAACAAACTTTCTGTAGAGCAGTGGTTTTCGACCAGTGGTTCGGGGACCACCAGTGGTCCTTGTGAAGACTCCAGGTCGTCCGTAACTGAATGATGGACAGTTGGCAACTCCCAAGAGGTAGATAGACATCCAAATTAATTTTCAAGAACGTACACAATTAAAACATGTAAAAGAACTGTTATTATGAACTTTTTTGCCAGCCGTGGCCAAAACTTGAAAAATCTTTTAGTTTCAGGTCTATGAGACCAAAGACAATTTCAAATGGTGACCCTCCGGTTGAAAACCACTGTCCTAAGTCCTTGTGCAGTGGTGAACGTCTGTGGAGAATCTGTGAAGAGTGCGTACTATGAAACGTGCGACTATAAGCAATCAAATGGGAGATTAGATCAGGACAATCGATTGGCTCCCTCCTGCAGAGGCTTAGGAAAATGCACAGGCATGGAGACGTGGGTTCATTAAGTTCACTGGCAGAGCCCTGAGCAGCGCCTTTACGGGCAATTCTGGACAACTGTGTGTCTGACCGACTCAAGGCCGTCCACTGTTGTTGGATGTCGCTTGCAATCTCACTATAGATATGTATCACAATACAGAGGCCACAATAAGATTATACAGTATAACGATATATCGATCTTTATCAACACTGGTTCGTAGGGGGTGGAGGGGAATATTTAAAGGCACAGACACAAGTATGCATAAGAAAATGGGAAACAAAAAAAAAACGTATATGATTGTTGTTTGTTTGTGACTTTTTGGTTTTGAGTAGGGATGTCCTGATCCTTATTGGTTATCGAGAAAAAGTATCGGATTGGGCATTTTTTGTCCCTTTTATTGTCATATCGGTATCGTCAAATACTGTATGTGTATCAGAAAAGTTTATATCATATATTGGCAAATATGGTAGACACTATGGCCATTTAATACAATTTCGTGTCATGTGGAGTTTGATTGTAATTTCCTCACATTTGAGTGAGGAGTCTGGTATTCTCGGTTGGTGGAATTCATATAAAGTATTTATTTTATTTTATATCATGTATATTCTTCTCTGGTATCGGTATTTGGTATCGGTATCGGCCCAACATATGAATTTGGTGGTATCAGGATCAGATCAGCAATGTGAAAAAGAGGGACATCGGGACATCCCATGAACGTGTAATTGGTTCTAAAGTCTAATTCCATGGGCGACAAGTTGTTACCCATGGAAAACCTAGGTGCGTGACTCCCCATGGAATCCAGGGTGACGTTGTAGTCCAGGGTTTGTTCAGAATACTGTAGTATGCCAGCAAGACCACCCAAGGGTGAGGTCGCGCGTTGGCCATATATAGGAGGCGTCTTTAGTGACCAGGAATAGATGAGGATTCAGAATCGTATTGACATATGGAATGATAGAACACAGGGCTTGACACTAACACTTGCCCGCTTGCCCGGTGCAAATAAAAAAACGGTGGGGTAAGTGAAGACTGCTACCTGGTTGCCCGATCGGGCAAGTGTGCAACTTAGTGCACTATAACACAACACAAGATAAATTTGTCTTGAAGGCAGTCATTGCGCTCTGCCTCTGTGTCTTTCCCTGCTTTCTAGCTATCCACAATTCCAGGCTGGATTTGGGAAACAAAACAGGCAAATTAACATACACATCAAAATGACCATTAATCTACACATTCTCTAGACTTGGGCTAATTAAGATGATGAATTTTAACTCTTGAGAGCGAAAAATGAAACCAAATGGACCGCAAGGGTCATTTGGTTTCATTTTTACGTTCTTAGAGTTACATCTGGTTAAACTTAAATGCAAAATGTACAATATATTTTTGGGGGGCAAGTGACCATGACCTGAGGGCAAGTAGAACCTGACTTGCACTTGCCCGATGAGCAAGAGCCTCGGAGACCTTAGTGTCAACCCCTAGAACAGGTCAGATCTGTATATGCTGAACTAAGCGGAGCTGTACTAATAATTTATCTCAAATTATGCCACGTGGTCCCCAGCTAAATGATGGACAGTTGGTTATCCAGGTGTAACTCTTTGTTTTTTGTTTTTTTCTTCTTCTTAATTAGATATTGTATGGCAATATTGTGTTTGTCACGACCCGAGTTGGCTTTGTGTGTGGCGTAATCACCTATATGAATCCTCTTTTAAAATTTCTCCTGAGGAAAATGAAAACATTTCTGGCACATAGGCCAGAAGTGTAAGGCCACATCTGGCGCTCAGCTCTGTTGCTGATATTTATTGTATTCTATATATAAATAGCAGGTCCTATAGTACAGTACAGTATGAGTACAGCCTATATAGCTGATATTGTATTGTATTCCAGGGGCGCAATCCTGCATCCGTGCTCATGGGGGCTGAAAAAAAAAAAAACATCAACCCCGCCTCCCCGCGACTACCCCCCCCCCCCCAACAACAACTCTCTATGATAATTATGTTCTAACTAATTGCTTCAATTTTAAAGCAATTAGTTAGAACACATAATTAACATAGAGAGTGTTTTCGTTAGTTTTAGTTAACTATAAAAACCCTGCAATACACCAGTATACTTGTGTTATGTATTTTAAAGTTAAATATATATCCGTTAACTGAAACTAAATAAAAACTTGTGAAAATGTAAGCACAACACTGTGCCCTAGCTTAAATTTATACACTATACCCTACAGGTAAACAAAAGACTGATTAGCATTGATGGCCCTGTTGCCTATAGGTGACGTCAATGCACAGTAGGCCCCGAAACCTAGGCCCCGATGTGTGAACAGGCGCAGAGAATCTGTGGGGTGGGGGACGGGGGGCTCGGGCTAAATTCTCATGGGGGCTCCGGGGCCCGAGCCCCCATGAGAATTTAGAAAGATTGCGCGCCTGTTGTATTCTATATAAATAACAGGTCCAATAGTACAGTACAGTACAGTATGAGTCCAGCCTATATAGCTGATACAGTATGTATTTTTAATCCATGGCCTGACCTGATTTATAGCACTGAACAACACCTCATGGAATACTGAGTCATGCGGGACTGTGTGTGTGCGTGTGCGTGCGTGTGCACGTGTGTGTCACATTATTTATTCCCTACAGTAGGTTATGAGAACAATGATGTTGCATTAGTAGACTAAAACAATGCACTGTAATTACACTGTTTCTGTGTTGGATGTTGTGACTATACAATGCTGGAGTGCTTCTCAAGGGACAAGTGGCTTTTAATGGGAAACTTTACTTTTTCCGTTTTGTCTTGTGAAAGTTTTCTACAGTAAAAGTAGCTCCCCATACGTTTCCATGTAAAGGAACGGAAATCGGAGCACACACACTCATGTCTCCCTTCACGCAGTGTTGCCATGTCTACTTATTATAAGCAGCCGTTAACTTGTTGTTGGTTTTTATGTTGGAAGTCACTCACAAATGATGGTTGATGTTTCTTGAGCTTGTTTCTAAAGTGTGCACTAGTTTATTTGAGCTTGTTTCCTAATGTTTAAACCAGTGTTTATTCAAGTCTACGAACCCCAGATTAATATGCAATTGTCCACAGACAGACAACCATCAGAAAATATTGTGGGTCATTTTTTTTTTCATTAATGTTTAAAATACGCAAACCTGGCAACACAGCAAGAGAAAGAGGTACTTCGGTACACACCCAAACGCAAAGACTTATGGGCTATAATTGTTGGATAGACTGCCAATATATCCTTGTCCTTGAGGACAGATATAACGGCTGTGACGCATGTGCTACGCCACAGCGCGACCCGACCCTTGCGGGTCCATTTGGTTTCATTTTTACACTCTCAAGAGTTAGAATATTCATGATCTTAATTAGCCCAAGTCTACACAGCTAGAGGATTAATAGTCATTTTGGCC
The DNA here is from genome assembly GCA_039105355.1 of Benthosema pterotum. NCBI lineage: Eukaryota > Metazoa > Chordata > Actinopteri > Myctophiformes > Myctophidae > Benthosema > Benthosema pterotum. The sequence continues at coordinate 272,923 of CM076985.1, read as the reverse complement.
TGTATGTTTTGTTTTGTTTTGTTTCCCCAAACCCAGCCTGGAATTGTGGACAAAAGCAAAAGAAATTTTTAGTTTTTGGGGTCTGTCTAAAATGTAATCAAATTGTGGTCCGTGGCTCAAATGCTGAATAAATAGTGGGCCCTGGTGTCAAAAAGGTTGAAAACCCCTGGTTTAGACGCTTGTAGTCATGTACCGTGTCATGACGGTATACAACTTTTGGGGTTACCTTATTGGCCTGAGCCTGGAACCAAAGTGCATGTTGGGTAATCCTACCCTGGGGGTGAGGCTTTTCTTCCCTGTGGCAGAAGACACATTTGTTTTGTTTGTTTCTGACAGAATTACCAGTCCGTATAACTGTCTTTCTGACAGAATTATGATGACGTTTCGTTTCACACTTCGAGGGCTGTCTGTCTTCACCCCGACAGCAACACAGTCGGGACGCCGTTGCCGCGTGACCTTCGTCGTAGCCAATGGCGGTGAGGTTGTCAGTCACGTGACGTTCACGGTAGCCAATCAGAATCGTCTCCCAGTTGTATTGAATCAGAACCATAATGTGATAATATCCTGCGTCAGTGTCAGGTGTTGTACTATGAGCGAACATTAATTTCACCTTCTGCTTGTTCTGTGCCTGTCACGTCGGTCTGACCTGAAGATGAGCAGACAGTTTGGCAACGTTATAATGCTGGAGGTCAAAATGACAGACATTGTTTTTATTTAATAATTCCCGCCACGGCCCTACTGAAGAAGCTCAGCTTGCTTGCTTGCTTGCTTGCTTGCTTGCTTGCTTTCTTTCTTTCTTTCTTTCTTTCTTTCTTTCTTTTCTTTCTTTCTTTCTTTCTTTCTTTCTTTCTTTCTTTCTTTCTTTCTTTCTTTCTTTCTTTCTTTCTTTCTTTTCTTTGCCAAGTTATCCCTCCAGAAATATTTATTTTCATTCTTGCAAGACAGATTGTTGTAAGACTTTTCTTTGGGTAGGCTGATTATTAGCATTACTTATTTAGCATTATTAGCATTACTTAGCATTATTAGCCTTACTTACTTAGCATTGACAATACTTAGCATTACCAGCATTACGTACTTGGCATTATTAGCATCAATTAGCATTGCTTAGCATTCCTTAGCATTATTAACGGTACTTACATTAGCATTACTTAGCGTCATTAGCATTATTAAAAGGATCCCTGGCTAATACGACAAATATGCCTTAAAACACTCTACTTCTATAACTGTAACTAAAACATACAGATAAAAACACCTTCAATACTGTATTTCTTTCATAAATAGAGAATCTTTCACTCAATAGGAGGTGCTCCGGTCGCAAGATGATGATGTCACAGAGTATGTTCATCCATATATTCTATAGAGCTAGATCACATGTGACATCATCATCATGCAACAGGAGCAGTTTCTGTTGAGTGAAATATTCTCCATTTATGAAAGAAATAAGATGCCATTGGTGTTTTTATTTGTTTATTTTAGTTATATAGGGAATGCATAATATTTTAAGCAATGCTTATCTTATTAGACAGGGATCCTTTCAACAGTACTTAGCATTATCGTTACTTAGCATTACTTAGTGTTACTTAGCATTACTTAGCATCATTTGGCATTACTTTAGTTATTGAAAAATACAGTAGGTGTCGGCGATATTTTTGAAAATGGTGAAAATGTAGCGCAAATCTTTGAATTACAGTATTAGTTCAGAATGCATTAAGGAGTGCGGGACCGCCTGGCTATGCTCCGCGGACCCCCCAACCGGGGGGGCCCTGCTTTGAGCACAGCGGGGGTTTATATATAACCGTGGGGTCTTGCATCGTGACAGTTTTGACAGCACGGAGTCGGAGCTCAAAGAGACGAATAAATAAACGCCGGCCTTGTCGCCGCTGCTGTCTCTGTCGCTTTGCAATCCTTCAGAGCTTCACAGGGAAATAATCTATTTTTACACAGCGTACTTCTTCTCCTCCAAAAATAAGAAACCTTGAAGGTTGGAGACATTTTATTTTATTTTTTCTTTAGAGAGAAAAAAAAAGATTTTAAACGTGTCCTTCCAAAATGAAGAGAGTGTTTGTTCAAAGTCGACTCTGGTGCCTGATGATGAAGCCCTCAAAGGAAAAAAAAATACTCTTCATACAAGTTATTTTCTTTTTACTAAACCGTTAAGACTTGATGACGGCGATTCTATAAATGTCTTCCAAATCCGTAGGCGTCGACAGCTCCTAAATTACTTCTAAACCAATCACTTTTTTGTCTGGGCGGAGGACCCTTTCGCCCATGTCCACAATTCAAGGCTGAACTTCTTAATTAAGTGGTGCTAATTCAAATGGTGAATATTTTAACTCTTGAGGGTTTAAACATGGATCCGCAAGGGTCCATTTGGTTTCATGTTTGCACTCTCAAAGAGTCATTCCAGTGGGATGGTAAAACCTGACATGGAGTCATTCCAGTGGCATGGTAAAACCTGACATGGAGTCATTCCAGTGGGATGGTAAAACCTGACATGGAGTCATTCCAGTGGGATGGTAAAACCTGACATGGAGTCATTCCAGTGGCATGGTAAAACCTGACATGGAGTCATTCCAGTGGCATGGTAAAACCTGACATGGAGTCATTCCAGTGGGATGGTAAAACCTGACATGGATTCATTCCAGGGTTCAGGTACAGTGCAGTATCTGCAGAACACTGTCCTACATTTCCTCCGTTGTTATCTATGTGCCCCGCAGAGATGATTTATCCTCCGCTATAAACCAATCACTGTGCTTTATTAGAGTGATTTATCGTCTGTATAAACCAATCACTGTGCTTTATTTAGTTTGTTATGGTGATTTATCCTCTGTTTAAACCATTTATTTCCCTCTTTTCCCTCCTGTCCTGTTTTTCGTCATATAGTAGTGTGCATTGTCTCTAAAATGTAGTGATGAATTGAACATGGTGGACCGTGTTGCAAACCAGTGTAATGACTGATCACTGTGTCAGTGTTTCACTGAGTTGTGCTTGTATGTAGAGGACGGCATCAAACTAAACTAAAATTAAGTTAAGTTAAAGGGGAAGTCCACCCATTTTCAACATTCTAATATGTCATTAGTATACCCTAGAGGTGCTGGGTGGACATGATAAAAAAGTTCCCCCCATTCTGTGTTCCCAAGAAATGGAGGTCTGAAGAAAACCACTAACATGGTGAAACATCTTGATGACATCATCAAGATGTATTTTCACCATGTTAATGGATTTCTTTAGACACTTCTTTTTTTTTCTGAACCCTAACGGGTTCATTTGGTTCCATTTGTACACTCTCAGAAAAAAAATATAAAATGTGTGGAATCCCCCTTTAAGTTAATTAAATTAAATTCAAAATCATAACATCGGTATATGTTTCAGACAGAAGCACTAGAACAGTGGTTTTCAACCAGTGGTCCTTAGTTGACAGGGTTCCAGGTGGTCCCCAGGCTAAATGATGGGAAGTTGGTTAACCAGATGAGATGTAACTCTTTGAGAGCGTGAAAATGAAACCAAATGGTTTCATTTGGTTTCATTTTACACTATCAAGAGTTAAAATTTATCATCCCCAAATGGCAGTCCGTGTGGTATGAAAAATTGTTGAAAACCACTGCACTATTATCACTCATGTTGCAATGTTGAACATGTCCAGCAGAGGGTGGTGTGGTCATACAGGGTTTGGGGCACATCTTACAGAGTAACTGATAAATGAAGTCCTTAATGATGATGATGATGATGATTCATTCTCCATCCTACGCCCTGATTATGAAATATGAGCCGTATTGAGAGTCAGAACATTAGCACAGTGACGTGTCGGGGGAGGAAATGACCTTTTCTTTTCTTTTTTCTCCTTCATTTTCACACCCTACGTCTTTGTGACGTAACAGTCCATCCAGTAGTTTTGGATGTTAAAGCAAGGACTCTGCAATGTCACCTGGAACTGCAGCTCTGCAGCAGCACAACTCACAGCACAGAGAGAGGACAGACAGCTTCACACAGAGGTGGTTGGAGACAGACAGACAGGGACAGACGTTCACTCACACAGGGAGACCGCAATAGGGACGTTCATTCTGTCTGTCCCTGCAATTACTTGGTTGGATTAGATCATGGGTGTCAAACTCTGGCCCGCGGGCCAAATTTGGCCCGCCGTGTAATTTAATTTGGCCCTGGAGACATTATCAAATTAAAGGGGAAGACCACCCATTTTCAACATTTTAATGTCATTAACCCATTGTGCCCTAGTTTCTGAATAACATAATATTCAAAGATTTGCAACACGTTTTCACAATTTTTCAGAAATAGCAGAGATACACGCTCATGGCGCGCCACTCGGTGGCGCGCCATGAGCTTGTAGATCTGCTATTTTTCAATAGTTAAAACATAATGCTTAGAACACCAAAACGCGTTCAGTACACTAAGGGTTAATATACCTTAGAGATGTTGTGTGGACGTGATGAAAAAGTTCCCCCAATTCTGTATTTCCTAAAAAATGGAGGTCTGAAAAAAATCACTAACATGGTGAAATACATCCGATGACATCACCTAGATGTCTTTCACTCTGTTAATGATTTTTCTTTCAGACCCCATTTTGAAAAAGGGTGGAATTCCCCTTTAAAAGGTTAGTTCGTTCAAACTTGGCCCGCGGCTTTGTTCAGTTTTAAATCTCGGCCCACTCTGTATCTGAGTTTGACACCCCTGGATTAGATAGTGATCTAAGTAAGCCTTGCCAAGCCATAGGGCCGGAGTCTATGTCCTGTTTAGTGTGAGACAGCTTTGATGTAGGACAGGGGTTTTCAACCTTTTTGATGCCAGGGACCACTATTTTTTCAGAATTTGAGCCACGGACCACCACTTGAGGACATTTTAGCCCCAAGGACCCCAAAGCTAAAGATTTCTTTTGCTTTTGTCCATCTTCTAGTTTTGTAGACTTGGGCTAATTCAGATGATGAATATTTTAACTCTTGAGTATAAAAATGAAACCAAATGGACCCACAAGGGTCCATTTGGTTTCATTTTTACACTCTCAAGAGTTACATCTGGTTAACCAACTTAGCTGGGGACCACCGGGAACCCTCTCAGGGACCACTGGTGGTCCCCGGACCACCTGTTGAAAACCCCTGATGTAGGACATGACCGGTGTTGCCAACTGCCAAAATCCAAAATGCACTAGTGGCACTTCCACAATGCACTAGAATGTGCTAGATGCTCAGCTGGAACATACAGATCAAAATGTCCATTACTCTTCTACATTCTCTAGTTGTCTCCACCGAAGGTGGGGACTATAAAACGCCCTCCGTCCGTGCGCGCGGCCCGTCCGTCCCCCGAATCTGTCCGTCGCACGACTGTGTGTGCACGCAGCCTCCGTCCGTGCGCGCGGCCCGTCCGTCCCCCGAATCTGTCCGTCGCACGACTGTGTGTGCACGCAGCCCGTTTGTCATGACGTCATGACGACGTTATAGTTGATACACTAGTACCAGTGAACGTTCAAACCTGAGCACAGACGGTGGAGACCTGGGTACAGGTCTCTAGGAGGAACCCTGAGCTTGAGAAGCTTGAGATGACGTCATGATGAGGTCATAGGTATGAAGGTCATAGGTATAAAACGCCCTCTGTTCGTGCACGCAGCCCGTCCGTCCCCCGAATCTGTCTGTCCCACGACTGTCTGTCCGTGCACGCAGGCCGTCCGTCATGACGACGTTATAGTTGATACACTAGTACTAGTAGACGTTCAAACCTGAGCCCAGACGGTGGAGACCTGGGTACAGGTCTCTAAGAGGACCCCTGAGATTGAGAAGCTTGAGATGACGTCATGATGAGGTCATAAGACAATGAGGTCATTGTCCAAACCTGACCCCAGATAAATTTTTTTCTTGAACTCTTCCATAGAATTTGAATGATTTTTTATTTCCAACTGAAATGAAATAGAAATTTCAAATTCAGAAAAGACATTAGTATTTTATATATATTAGAATAATATCATCAATTCTTGAGCCCGGACGGTGGAGACCTGTGCCCCGTAGGGGCACAATCTTGTTCACAATGGTGTAGACTAAGTTGGGCTAATTCACATGATGAATATTTTTACTCTTGAGGGTGTAAAAATGAAACGGAATGGACCCAAATGGACCCATTTCATTTTTACGCTCTCAAAAGACTTACATCTGCTTAACCAGCTGTCCATCATTTAGCCTGGGGACCACTGGTTGAAAACCACTATCATAGGAGGAAAAAATGGTGAAGAATGAGGGTTTTATCTCTGACGCCTGTCAATTAATTTCGCCCCAACTCACCAGTAAAAAAGCACTAGATATTCCGCCAGGAGTTTTTCACTAATTTTGGCGCTAGGGGGGGGTCTGAAAAAAAAAGCTAAATATAGTGACAAATGCGCCAAGTTGGCATCACTGGACATGACGCTAGTATAGGGACCGATAACAATCCAACCCTTGATGCTGAGTGCCAAGCAGGGAGGCATTGGGTCCCATTTTTAGGGTCTTTGGTATGACCCGGTCGGGAATCGAACCCCGACCTCCCAGTCTCAGGGCAGACACTCTAACCACAAGGCCACTGAGCTGGTAATGGTGATGTAACTTAAGATATCTTTCGGTGTTGGGCGGGTAGTGGGCACTGTCCCTGCAGCCATATTTTTGACCAGGCTGTATGTGTTGTGTTGTGGCACCTCTGGAGTGAGTGTGAAATATAATGAGCCCCTCTCTATCATCAAGTTTCCCACCGATGCCCCTATACCAAAAAAATGTTATTTTATTAACAAATCGACCGCGACCGTGCGTCTGTGGTTTTCTGCCCTATGTCACGGCTCAAGTCAGTGTAATTGGTAAAAAAAAAAACTTATTTTGAAGCGCCAGATGTCCTAAACAGGCTGTGCGATGACGTCATGCTGTTTCTGGTGTCTTGACTAACCTGTCCTCTGACGATCCGAGCAAAAAGTTCCGGGTCAAAAGTCAGGCCGTGTGCCACGACACCGACATTGGAGATTCCCAGAAGTCTTCTGAATGCATTGAATTGAATGGGTGCGAATGGGACAAAAAGTTGTCACGGCAATTCTGTCCCAAATGAGAGTCAGCAACGGGATCTTTATCAGACGATGCGCTGGGACTAATAGATGGATTAAAGAATGAAATCTACATTTTGTCGTGTTACGCGCCGTTGTCGTGACCGGCGTGCGTAATTTCACGGTAGAACAACGACGACCGCAAGATCGGCGGTCCGGGAGTTAATAGCGAAATAACTTTTAAGCATTGTATAAAACTAACTCAGATCATGAGAATCATGACAACAAGGCATTTGGACCCAGCAAATAATTAAAAAAAAATTGTATTTCTTTCTTTCTTTCTTTCTTTCTTTCTTTCTTTCTTTCTTTCTTTCTTTCTTTCTTTCTTTCTTTCTTTCTTTCTTTCTTTCTTTCTTTCTTTCTTTCTTTCTTTCTTTCTTTCTTTCTTTCTTTCTTTCTTTCTTTCTTTCTTTCTTTCTTTCTTTCTTTCTTTCTTTCTTTCTTTCTTTCTTTCTTTCTTTGGGCTACACAACTACAGAATGTAGAAGATTAATGGCAATTTTAGATCTGTATGTTTGACTGTTGTATTTCCCAAATCCACCCTCATACTGTATATAGGACTTCAGCACCAGGGGTGTAACGATACATTCTAACGATTTGATTCATGTTGCTACACACTGTCGACGGTATGCGTGGGCGATATGGTTCATTATGCCAATGCAATTGCTATTGGTGATATGATTCATTGATTGGAAATAGATAATCGATCAAAGTAGCTACTTAAAATGCATTGACATCGTCTTAAACTAAGTAATTAAACCATTCTGTTTTCTTTTAAGAAATGCTACATTGGATATAGTTTTGATGCAGTCAATTATCTGCCAAGCATAATGATTCAATACCGATTATCTGCATTGCAAAATGATATGATACGATTGCTGTTTGTGATTTTTTTTGTTTTTGTTTTGCACTCTCTCTGCCTCTCTCTGTCTCTCTCTCTCTCTGCCTTTCTCTCTCTCTGCCTTTCTCTCTGCCTCTCTCTGTCTCTCTCTGTCTCTCTCTCTCTGTCTCTCTCTCTCTCTCTCTCTCTGTCTCTCTTTCCCTCTCTCTGTCTCTCTCTCTGCCTCTCTGTCTCTCTCTCTCTCTGTCTCTCTCTCTCTCTGCTTTCTCTCTCTCTCTCTCTCTCTCTCTCTCTCTCTCTCTCTCTCTCTCTCTCTCTCTCTCTCTCTCTCTGCCTCTCTCTCTCTGCCTCTCTGTCTGTCTCTCTCTCTCTCTCTCTCTCTCTCTCTCTCTCTCTCTCTCTCTCTCTCTCTCTCTCTCTCTCGGTTGTGTAACTGGCTGGTTGTCATTGAGAGCTGACCTTGCAGTAAACTCACATTTATTTTGGTGTGTGTGTGTAACCCACGTTTATTTTCGTGTGTGTGTGTGTGCGCCGGGGTACCGATACCGTATTTACACTAGCTGGTCTCAATGTGCAGATTTTTTCTCCCCCCTATGTTTGGAGCGTTGCTATGGACGACGTGATTGGCTCGTGCTGCTCTGTTGCTGGCGTGGCTCGGCCTATTGTATTTGAGGAAAGGTCATGCGAAGGTCGGACGGACCGCACCATTCTATGAAGATGTATGAAATCTGTGTGACACATGTGCACGTTTTTTTTTTTTTTTTTTTTTTTTTTTTTTTAATGGAAACATGTATCGTATTATAGATATAAATAAGAAAAAGTGATCAACCAGTGGTCCCTTAGAGGATTCCAGGTGGTCCCCAGCAAAGTGATGGACAGTCGGTCACCAAATGGACCATTATAGATCTGTAACTCTTGAGAGTTAAGAGTTAAATTATGTATAAACATCTGAATTAATTAATTTTCAAGAATCTACCCATTTAGAAAATGTAAACGTCTGGCCAGTTTACAGGTACCTCTCCTAAATTCTGGATACAAACTTGAAAATCCTTAGTTTTGGGTGCGGGAGACTAAACTCAACATCAAATGGTGGTCCGTGACTAAAATGCAGAATAAATACTGGCCCCTGGTATGAAAAAGATTGAAAACCACTGACATATAGATACTCATATATACTCATACGAAACGTCGGACACGAGAGACTATCATCTATAAGTGACGATGTCACTTCATGTGCATTCCAGGGGGGGATGTAACATTTCCCAATTGGGGGGGGGGGGGGGGGGGGGGGGGGGGGGGGGGGGGGGGGGGGGGGGGGGGCTTCGCGCCACAGGCGATGAAGCCGCACCCCTGCCGTTTTTGGTTGCAGGACTTTAATTAATCAAGTAAAGCATCAATAATAACATCGGTTGTTGTTGAAGTTGCAACAGACACGCAGCATGCATAAAGCTAAAGGTCTGACTCAGAGAGTTTTCTGTTTTCAATGATGAAATGCTGTTGGTTTAGTGGTGATACAGCTGTAGTTAGTTAGTAGCAGTAGTAGTGTTTCACATCATTTTAGATATAAGCACTTTAATTTGAAATATCTTGTGGTTGTTTTGCATGCCATCATGTTTGTTGGGGCAGTCTGGGCATTTAGGGGGGCATTGCCCCCCCATGCCCATGCCTAGATCCGCCTAAATGATAAAATGATCTACTCTAAATGATGGTGATGATGTCACTTCCTGTGCGTTTCAGCTGCAGAACCAGCAACAGGAAGAGCCTGATAGGGAGTGGCCAACAGTCATCACTGCCCCGCCCCCACAGCCCTCTGTCCTCACTGACAGGTGAGACGCATGCACACACACACGCACACACACACACACACACACACACACACACACACACACACACACACACACACACACACACACACACACTCAGTATGCAAGAAATTTGAGTGAAAGAGGAATCACGGTTCCAATCTGCTATTTTTTTCAATAGGTAATGCTTTTAGTAGCTAATGCTAATTGCTTAACTCATATTTGGCCGGGAACGCCTTTTGGTGTTCTAAGTGTTATTAGCATGATTAGCATTACTTAGCATGATTAGCATTATTAAAAGAATAAAACAATACTTAGCATTAGCATCACTTGGCATTATTATTCTTACTCACTTAGCATTAGCAATACTTACCAGCGTTACCAGCATTGCTTACTTAGCATTATTAGCATCAACTAGCAACATTAACATCACTTAGCATTGTTAGCATTATTATTCATATTTAGCATTAGCATTACTTAGCATGATTAGCATTGTTAACAATACTTAGCATTAGTGTCACTGATCATTATTCGCCTGACTTACTTAGCACTAGCAATACTTAGCAACACCAGCATTACTTACGTAGCGCTATTAGCATCAGTTAGCATTATTAGCCTTACTTAGCATTATTAGCCTTACTTAACATTAGCAACACTTAGCATTACCAGCATTACTTACCTAGCATTATTAGCATCAGTTAGCATTATTAGCATTCCTTGGCATTATTAATAATACTTAGCATTAGCATTACATACATTATTAACACTACTTAGCAGTGGCATTACTTGGCATCATTAACATCACTTTAGTTATTGAAAAAAAAATTCAGACCTACAAGCTCATAGCGCGCCATGGAGTGGCGCGCTATGAGCTGGTAGGTCTGATATTTTTGAAAAACGGCGAAAACGTGGCGCAAAACTTTGAATTATTTTTCACTTCAGGACGGGTTCAAACACCATAAAAGGGGTGTAAAAAAAAAAACGAGAACCGCACGGTCTTGTACATCTGCTGTGCTGCAGTTTGTTGTTGTGGAGGTATACTGTATTAAACCCTACCCAGAGGTCAGCCATTGTGTTCTGTGCGGAGGAAGTGCGGTCCTCTGGGACAGGAAACGCACACAGGGTGAGGGAAGGTCCGTCAGGGCAGGGTGGCTGTTGTTATGATGCTCAGAACAACCTCCTATCTCCCCCCACGCTTCAAACTAGATGTTGTTGGTTATGTTGCTTTACTTTTTTTCCTTAAACTATTGTGTCCTGATCAGATTCTAGCTTCTGATGCTCTTCACAATTTTCTCAAAAATAGCAGAACTACAAGCTCATATCGCGCCACTCGGTGGCGCGATATGAGCTTGTAGATCTGCTATTTTTCAACAGCTTAAAAACACCAACACGCGTTCAGTACACAAAGGGTTAAACCAGTGCCTTTCAACCTTTTTCATACCAGGGCCCCACTATTTATTCAGCATTTTAGCCACGGAGGACCACCGTTTGATGTTGAGCCTAATCATCTCGGAGCCAAAAAAGCAAGGGTTTTCAAGTTTTTGTTTACAATTTAGGAGATAAACTGGCAAACGTTGGTCAAAATAACAATTATTGTACATTTTCTAATTGTGTAGATTCTTGAAAATCAAGTAATTTGGATGTTTAAGAAGTCGCACCCATAGCATTTTTCGGTTACAGGACTTATATTAGGCAAGTAAAGCATCAATAATAGCATCAGTTGTTGTTGAAGTTGCATCAGACACGCAGCATGCATAAAGCTAAAGGTCTGACTCAGAGAGTTTTCTGTTTTCAATGATGAAATGCCGTTGGTTTAGTGGTGACACAATTGCAGTTATAGCAGTAGTGGTGTTTCAAAACATTTTAAATACGGTAACCACTTTAATTTTGTTTTGCATGCCATCATGTTTGGTGGGGCAGTCAGGTCATTTAGCCCCCCATGCCCATGCCTAGATCCGGTCCTGCAAACCCTCCATCATTAGCCACAGGGAGGTGAAAGTGTGTTGTGTTGGACTTACGTGGTTTCCAAGGCGACAGAGCCAGCTTCCTGACGGAGCTCTGAGCTGAGCTCCACCAGCCTGCTGCTGCTGTTGTTGCTGTTATATGAGGGTTGACTTAAGGTTAGGTTAGTGGCGGAGATGGAGTCAGAAAGCATGCTGGGTAATCTGACGAACGAGTGCGCTCGCCTCTGGGACGACTTAACGCGAAGGGTCAGACGCAGCGTAGCGACGAGAGGTAAGACAGAACGAAGAAAAAAATATATATATACATTACTGTATATATATTGTACTTTGATGCTGCAGCTGTTGCCCTGCAGACAGAAACTTGCTTCGTCCTGCAGACGGTCCAGGACTTTGTTGTCGTCAACAAATCCCGAAAACGAAACATTTGTCAGGCTCGGGAAAGGCGGTGCTAATTTGGGAGGGGGAGGGGGGTTCGTGCCGGGTGAGGCGGCGTTTTAGCCAATCGAAGCACGGCAGTCTCCAGCAGATTCATAATGAGCCAATCGAGTGGCGGTGGGTGGGGTTAGTCTGTTTTTTAAACAAATCTGTTTACAAACAGTGTTTGTACACAGTGAAGTTGCCTCTACTGCCTTTAAATGACTGTGTTCTGAGGTTTTCAATGCTATTATTAAGCGCGTTTTATCAGATATTTGACGAATCTGGAAACTAAATGAAATGGATTCAGCATCATGAATAACCAGACACTATAGATTGTATGAAACTTTTCATTCTGAAAGAACATATAATATTCAAAGATTTGCACTGCGTTTTCACAATTTCCTCAGAAATAGCAGGTGTTCATGGCTGCTATTTTTTAATAAAACTTCAAATACACCGTACAGAATGGGTTACACACATACATGCACATGCACGCACGCACGCACACACACACACACACACACTGTTTTTTTTTTATCTTATTTTTTGTGAGGACCGTGCATTATGCTTTTGTGTACCATTCTTGCATTGTGCATAATGCAAATAAAAACTAAAATAAGAAGTAAAAACTTCCATCTTCTCCCCACAGGTTCGAGTCCACAGGACAGTCCCAGAAACTTCTCTCCAAGCACCTCGGCTCATTTCTCCTTCGCCCGCAGGTAAACACACAAACAAACACTAAACACACGAAACATCCACTAAACACACGAAACACCCACAAAACACACGCCACAGCAGCATGACTGTTGATTTCTACGGTACACTTTGATTTTGTCATTTAGCTTTAGTCATACTTTAGTCAACCTTTTTTCAGCAATCATATATTACTTTTACTTGACTAAATCTGCAGTTGATTTTTTTTCCCCCCCAAAACCGTATTTTTGCAGCCCTTGAGTGACGGGGTTGCAACGGCTGACAAAACGGCAGCGTGACAAAACGCAACTCAACCAAAATTTTTGTTAATACCTGTATATTTACTCGTACCTGTAGCTTTGTTTTTATTTAGTTTTTGTTAGCGAAATGAGCCCTTCTCAAAATCCCACCCTTTGGGTTGGAGTTTAGTCACTGTCCAATGCCAGTCCAAATAGTTTAGCAACTGTTGCTATGGAGGTCAAGCTTTCCTGGTCAATCTTCCCTCTTCTAGCGTTCCTATTGGACAAGAACGGATTGAGGAGTGGCTTAGTGAAGGGCTAATTAAGGCATTCGACAGCAAAAAGTTTTTTTTTTGTTTTTTTTCACATTGTCAGTGGTCCTTGAGAGGGTTCCAGCAGGTCCCCAGCTAAGTTGTTTAACCAGATGTAACTCTTGAGAACGTAAAAATGGAACCAAATGGACCCTGGCGGGTCCATTTGGTTTCATTTTTACGCTCTCAAGAGTTAAAATATTCATCATGTGAATTAGTCCTAAATCTACACAACTAGAGGATTAATAGTCGTGGAGAGAAGCAAAGGAAATCTTTAGTTTGGGGGGATCTGTGGGGCTAAAATGTCCTCAAACGGAAGACTAAATGAAGTTTGCGGTGTTGTTATCAGCTGTCAACATGATCTCATGTGGTTGTTGTATTTTTTCTGTTATGATCCACAGTCACTGCTTCAGAGCAGACAGGTAATTTCACCTCATAGGCACACATTTTTTTTTTTGCTCTCACACGTGTTGGTACAACCCTAGTTGTCCAGAGTAATAACAAATGACCATCCTGTGCCTCAGTGTTTTCACCTCTGCATCCTTAAAGACTAAATACATGTACGTCTGGGTATAGCCTGCTCTGTTTGTCTACCAGTTAGTGTAGTAGTTTATTAACTCATTAAACTGCGAGAGCTACCCTAGAACACTGCCAGGTTTGTTTGTCTGTGTTTTTAACTGTAAAACAACAATCTCCTGTAAAGACAGAAGAGTCTACTACGTTCATCAGTCCATAGATATATATAAGAAAACTAGATGGCTTGAGGCGGAGCCTCTGACATCGTTCACGGCGGCCATCTTGTGAGAGGACTAAATACACTATGCTCTATGACGGCCCAAATAAAAACGGCTATAACTCGCTCAAAACTTGACGGATTTACGAAAGGATTGCATTATTATGAACGTTATCAACGTTGCTATGATTTTTGCTAAATTCTATTTTTTTCCAAAACATCATATGACGGCTCATTATGTGGACGTCTCTGACTTTTACAACAAACCAATCCATTTGAAAATCGTTTGAAAAATAAGCAAGTTATCGTCATTTAAAAAGTATATGCTCATAGACACAATGTTATCCTATCCTCTCACAAGTTGGTCGCCACGTAACGACGTCACTCCCCATTGGCCAACAGCGCGGGCGAGCCATCTAGCTTTCTTATAATATAAGAAAGCTATATATTATCTATTTATGCATCAGTCGCGGTGTTTCCATGACGGCCCATGGAGGTGGCGCTGTTTCCCCTCTGGCGCTGTTTCCCTTCCCCCAGCCCCCTGAGGAGACCATTCCATTCCATTCAAACTAAGGAAACTTGTTATTACACTTGTTTTGTAATGCATTACCTCAGTAAACCTCTCCATGAAAGACATTGGTTGGTGATCTTTGTTTGTGAAGACTTTTGGGTTTTTCCGTGGCTCATGATCTTTTCTCCACGGCTGTGTGATAGGACTGATGGCCGTCGGTGGTCCCTGGCATCGCTGCCCTCGTCTGGCTATGGAACCAACACACCCAGCTCCACCGTGTCTGTAAGTATGACTACGGGTTAATTTGGATCCAATTTGTACAAAGTTGCGTTGATTTTTACCATATAAATGATAATAAATAAAATGAAATGCACCCTGAGCCCCCACCACACAAATAAAATGCACTTTTTGTCCAGAACAGTATTTTTTCCCCCATCGGAAAAGCAACAGGAATTTGTGCCCTCAATCAATATTGCGAAATGAAAACCTTCATAGGCAATATCTTTCCTGCAGTGAGAAACAATCGCTTTCTGCCTATTTTATTCGTGTGGTTGGGTAGAATGCCGTTTATTAGTGTAGTGAGGGGTTCAGAGTGCATTTTATTCATGTAGTGGGGGCTCAGAGTGCATTTTATTTGTGTCATGGGTGCTCAGAGTGCATTTTATTTGTGTCATGGGGGCTCAGAGTGCATTTTAATTGTGTGGTGGGGGCTCAGAGTGCATTTTAATTGTGAGGTGGGGGCTCAGAGTGCATTTTATTTATGTCATGGGGGCTCAGAGTGCATTTTAATTATGTGGTGGGGGCTCAGAGTGCATTTTATTTGTGTGGTGGGGGCTCAGAGTGCATTTTATGTGTGGTGGGGGCTCAGAATCCATTTTATTTGTGTGGTGGGGGCTCAGAGTGCATTTTATTTGTGTCATGGGGGCTCAGAGTGCATTTTATTTGTGTGGTGGGGGCTCAGAGTGCATTTTATTTGTGTGGTGGGGGCTCAGAGTGTATTTTATTTGTGTGGTGGGGGCTCAGAGTGCTTTTTATTTGTGTGGTGGGGGCTCAGAGTGAATTCTATTTGTGTGGTGGGGGCTCAGAGTGCATTTTATTTGTGTGGTGGGGGCTCAGAGTGCATTTTATTTGTGTGGTGGGGGCTCGGAGTGCGTTTTATTTGTGTCATGGGGGCTCAGAGTGCATTTCATTTGTGTCCTGGAGGCTTAGAGTGCATTTTATTTGTGTGGTGGGGGCGTGTTTCCACTAAGAAAAGTAGTCTTTCTAATCACACAGCCCGTGTTAGAGATGCGCAGTGACGTCACTGCCCCTGTTCCAGAAATGGATTCATTTTCTAAGATGAAAAACGAAACAAAAAGTCTTGTATCATGCCGTTTTCTACTTCTTCCTAAATATACATTATATGACGATATTGTGTTTTGTTGTCATGATTTGTCACAATCCGAGTTGGCTTTGGCCGCGGTGCAATCGTGTTTTTATTCACCATTTTCTAAAAGTCTATGAGGAAAATGAATGAGGAATCCACTAGTGGAACAGAGCTGGTGACGTCACTGCGCAGGTCTATTGAGGACTAGGTAAACAACATCTACAACAGACGAGAGGCCGGTCGGGTCGAGATAACGCTGATTTTACCCATAGCTCCAGAACCAGCGGAGCTATGGACCAGAGCTAGGTGTGCTGTGTGTTAACCCTGAATGCGTTTTGGTGTTTTATCTATTGAAAAATAGCAGATCTACAAGCTCATATCGCGCCACCGAGTGGCGCGATATGAGCTTGTATCTCTGCTATTTTTGAAAAATCATGAAAATGTGGCAGAAATCTTCGAATATATTATTTCAGAATCAAACATTTTAGCTCAAATCTTTGCTTCTGGGGTGAAGTTGTTGTTTTTTTTGTTTTTTTTTAGATGGGGGGTCCGCAGCTAAACATAGATAATTCTGGTGGTCCTGTGGTGTAAAATATGTTGAGCATCACTGACACAGGAGCATGGATTTTTTTCAGGGGAAAAAACAAAAATCTAGCGTCAGAAACCAGAATTTAGCATCAGAAACAAGTGCCACAAACTAGAATCTGGCGCCATCTAGTGTCAGAAACTAGAATCTAGTCAGGACACAATGTGTTAATGTGTGGGGGGGGGGGGGGGGGGGGGGATGGGTCCTTGGCGTGGCAGCAATGTTTCACGGTGTTAATGTGGGGGTCCTTGTGTGATTTTGCAGTCGTCCTGTTCGTCACAGGAGAAGCTCCACCAGCTGCCCTACCAGCCCACCGCCGACGAGCTGCACTTCCTCTCCAAGCACTTCTGCACCGAGAGCATCGCGGGGGGCGCCGAGGACTGCCGCCGCGCCAACGCCGTCACCGCCATGAGGCCGCGCTCACGCAGCCTGAGGTGAGAGTTAACGGTGGCCACCTGGATTTTTATTACACATTTTGCTCGCATGTTTTGTCAGGGGCACTCAATTTGTTATTTAACTGTCATAGATGATAAATCCACTGAAAAAATGATCTTTGCTCTAGTCTCCACGGTCACAGAGGCATCAGACGTTACCCAACTTATTCACAACTTTGTTAAATTGTCAATATTAAACTTGTCAATACGCCCTACGTTTTTTTTGTAAGGTGGTGACTATGTTTCCTGTCCGTCTGTCCGTCCGTGCAACTGTTACGTCACCCGCAGGGTGACGTAACAGTTGACTATGTTTCACCCCCTGTCCGTCCGTCCGTGCAACTGTTACGTCACGCGCAGGGTGAAGTAACAGTCTGTCTCCGCCGTAAGGTGGTGGCTATGTTTCACCCTGGTGACTGTTGCCCTCACAGGGTGACGTGACCCAAGCCGGTGGAGAACTGATCTAGTTAGTCTCTAGTAATTGTGTGTTAGTGTAAATGACTTCCTACGTATCGAGATTTTATTAATGTTTTTTTTTTTTTCCAGCCCGGGGAGATCTCCGTCGTGTTACGACCATGAGATCATCATGATGAACCATGTCTACAAGGAGAGGTTTCCTAAGGTGAACGCAAACATCTTTTCTCAGCTTTGCTGCAGTCAGATTTTACTTACGGAAATTCATGCTAAACAATATTTAGTCAACCAAAAAATCAAAAAATGATTTCGCTCAAAGGACCATACCAATGGTTTTCAACCGGTGGTCGTTAGGAGGCCCCAGTCGGGGGCACAGTGGCACAGTGGTTAGTGCTGTCGCCTCACAGATAGAAGGTCCTGGGTTCGATCCCTGCTAGGGTCGCTGCTGTGGGTGCTGGCGGCGTGTCTGCTCCTCCACGTCATCAGTGCCCATACCCTAGGCAGGGTTGGTAAAAGGGCCTTTCTGTGTGGAATTTGCATGTTCTCCCCATGTCCCCTAGGGTAGATACCCTCACAAAAACATGCAGTAATCCTGGACTCTAAACTGCCTCCCCCTGGCCAGCCTGGGTGCCTGATGGAGGGGAACAGGAACTGGTTGGAATAACGTGTTCCTTCCACGCGCTACGTCCAACCAGGGAAACTCCCGCCCTGTCAGGTGAAAAGAAGTTAGCTTGGACTCCTCATGCATTGAAGGAAGCATGAGGCCAGTCCGCTGCCTCCCGAGGTTGGCAGAGCGTGTGTAGAGCCCAGGATCACATTAGGAATTGGCACTGGGTGAAAAAATGTGTTACAAAATCGTGGGAGTAAATTTAGATTTTGAAAACTACTGGACCATACCACTGAGGAACGAATTCCAAACTAAGCTGTCGGAACGGACTTCCCTCCTGCAGGCCACAGCTCAGATGGAGGAGCGCATCCGGGACGTGATCCGGACCAACTCCCCGGAGAACGTGCTGCCGCTGGCGGACGGCGTGCTGGGCTTCGCTCACCACCAGATCATAGAGCTCGCCCGAGACTGTCTGGAGAAGAGCCAGCAGGCCCTGGTCACCTCCAGTTACTTCTGCGAGCTCACCGACAAGCTGGAGAGACTCTTCCAAGAGGTAGGGAGACTCTATGGCATACCTGGGCATTATGCGGCCCGGGGGGGCCAAATGCGGCTCTTTGGCTGACTCTGACTGGCCCGTGAAAGGGTTTTAAACCAGTGGTCCTTGAGAGAGTTAAAATATTCATCTGAATTAGCCCCAAGTTTACACAACTAGAGAAGATTAATGGTTATTTTGATCTGTTTGCCTGTTTTTGTTTGTGAAATCCAGCCTAGAATTGTGGACAAAAGCAAAAGAAAATCTTTAGTGTTGGGGTCTGTGGGGCTAAAATGTCATCAAATGGTGGTCCTCCGTGGCTCAAATAGTGAATAAATAGAGGTCCCTGGTGTCAAAATGGTTGGTCTTACGCCTACTTTTATCTTGAAATTAAATTAATATTAGGCAGCCTTTAGTTCAGCCTTTAGTCTTGGCCCTCCACAATATTTTATGGATCTCATTTGGCCCCTTGGGAAAAATAATTCTCTATAGAGAAGTTCTACCAAGAGGTAGGGAGACTCTATGGAGAGGTTCTACCTGCAATAAATATATTTTTGTGATTACTAGAATGTCTATTACATGTACATTCATTATATTAGATAGATATCCCCCATTTTAATTAATAATTAAATTAATTAGCAGAAATAAAATATTTAAAAAAAAATAGTAGTAAGGTTGAAAACATTTTTTTTCTCCCAAGTAGAAATAAGTCCGGGCCTTGGAGGCATATTTAACCATTAGGGTCCTCTATAATCAGTCCACAGAGGTGCATATTTAACCATTAGGGTCCTCTATATCAGTCCACAGAGAGGTCAGAGAGCGAGGAGGTGAACTTCATCAAGGAGCTGGTGAAGAAGCTCCTCATCATCATAGCAAGACCTGCGCGCCTGCTGGAGTGTCTGGTAGGTCAACCTGTTATGCAAAACAGTCGCTATTGTTATACAAAACAGTCGGAACGGTTATAAATCTGTCGCAATGGCCGTTTCAGACGAGGATTGCTCTCGCCGGCGAGAGTATTTTGATTGTAATTTGCTTAAAAGACCAACAGAGGGGGAGATTGACAGCACGCTAAAGCAGGGGTTTTCAACAGGTGGTCCTGGGGCCACCAGTGGTCCTTTAGAGGGTTCCAGGTGGTCCCCAGCTAAGTTGGTTAACCAGGTGTAACTCTTGAGAGCGTAAAAATGAAAGCAAATGGACCCTTGCGGGTCCATTTGGTTTCATTTTTACGCTCTCAAGAGTTAAATATTCATCTTCTTAATTACAACTACACAACTACTACACAACTAGAGAATGTAGAATGGTTGCCTGTTTTGTTTCCCAAATCCAGCCTGGAATTGTGGACAGAAGCAAAAAAAAAATCTTTAGTTTTGGGGTCTGTGGGGCTAAAATGTCCCCAAATGTCCGTGGCTAAAATTCTAAATAAATAGTGGGCCCTGGTATCAAAAAGGTTGAAATCCCCTGCAGTAGAGGATTGCTTACACCGGCTCTCCCACATTTCGTATGAGAGTATTTTGATTGTAATTTGCTTTAAAGACCAACAGAGGGGGAGATTAACAACACCCCGAAGAGTGTAGACCCTCTATATCCTATTGAGAACATGTGCCATGTGAATGAATATTTAAAAGACAATAAACAACTAACATCATTTCCAGGTGGGGAAACACTGTTTCAGAGGTCCTGGCAATATAATTAGCCCTTCGTTAAGTCTGTCCCAATCCAATAGCGACGTTAGAAAAGGGGAGACAAGACATGGAATGAGGACCTGCAACAATTGCTAAAGTTTTTGGATTTTTGGATTGGCATTGGACAGTGGCATTTGGGGCAGGGACGTTTAATGAAGCACTCATTGTGACAACCATAACTTGTTCTGTCTACAGGAGTTTGATCCAGAGGAGTTCTACCACCTCCTAGAGGCAGCAGAGGGACATGCCAAGGAGGGACAGGGCATCAAGACCGACATACCCCGTTACATCATCAGCCAGCTGGGCCTCACCCGAGACCCTCTGGAAGGTAGAGATTTAACCTTTATCTGACCTGAGACCCTCTGGAAGGTACAGATTTAACCTTTATCTGACATACCCCGTTACATCATCAGCCAGCTGGGCCTCACCCGAGACCCTCTGGAAGGTAGAGATTTAACCTTTATCTGACCTGAGACCCTCTGGAAGGTACAGATTTAACCTTTATCTGACCCGAGACCCTCTGGAAGGTACAGATTTAACCTTTATCTGACCCGAGACCCTCTGGAAGGTACAGATTTAACCTTTATCTGACCCGAGACCCTCTGGAAGGTACAGATTTAACCTTTATCTGACCCGAGACCCTCTGGAAGGTACAGATTTAACCTTTATCTGACCCGAGACCCTCTGGAAGGTACAGATTTAACCTTTATCTGACCCGAGACCCTCTGGAAGGTACAGATTTAACCTTTATCTGACCCGAGACCCTCTGGAAGGTACAGATTTAACCTTTATCTGACCTGAGACCCCCTGGAAGGTACAGATTTAACCTTCATCTGACATACCCCGATACATCATCAGCCAGCTGGGCCTCACCCGAGACCCCCTGGAAGGTACAGATTTAACCTTCATCTGACCCGAGACCCTCTGGAAGGTACAGATTTAACCTTCATCTGACCCGAGACCCTCTGGAAGGTACAGATTTAACCTTTATCTGACCCGAGACCCTCTGGAAGGTACAGATTTAACCTTCATCTGACCCGAGACCCTCTGGAAGGTACAGATTTAACCTTTATCTGCCCCGAGACCCCCTAAATAATATTATATTAACATTTTACTATGTCATTAATATACCTTAGAGATATTGTGTGGACATGATAAAAAAAGGTTTCCCCCATTCGGTGTTTCCTAAAAATGGAGGTCTGAAAAAAATAATTAACATTTTAATAAAAAATGAATAATATTAGCGCATCCTTCATTCATTTTTGACCCCTCTATTACTTTTTGGGTGTTGTGATATGGACACAAAAAATAGCTCCCTGTGAGTCAAAAAATGAACAAAGGATATGCTAATATTTTAGAAATCGGTCACCAATACCCACCATGGGACTCTGGCCATCAATTAATACAGTTGGCGCCACTATATTAACAGCAAGTATTTCATACAGCTCAACTAAAAAAAAAAAAAAAAAAAATCCAAACTATCCCTTTAACTTTCATCTCTCTAGCCTCGACACCCAGGCTTTCATTTTCGTCCGCCTTGCACGAAAACGGAAAGCCTGGACTAACGCGCGTTGGAAAGTGGCCTTGAGGGGCGTGTCAACCTTCCGGGGTGGGCGTCGCTCTAAATGATGTGACGTAGAACAGCAGTGGACGGGCGCGGGAGGGGCCGGGGATGACGACACGTTAGTGAGATCAAATCAGAGCGCAGCACTTCCGCCGTGTGGATCCCACGACACCCCGCCCCCCAAGGCCAAAATCATTGAGGGCTAGACCAGGCTAAGCCCCTCATCTCTCTAATATATCTGTGTAATGAGTCCACAGAGTCCAGCATCTTTCAAGCCCTTTTTTGCCCTCAATTGACTGTATCTCTCTATAAACCATATCTGCAAAACCAGTGGCTCAAACTGAACAGCCGATATGTTAATTCGAAGCTGTGATGCCCTACTTTCACATGGTTTCGTGATTTCATTCGATGTCTCGCCTCAAATAAGTCAGAAACGGTCACAGGCGATTGAGCTATAGAAAGGATGAAGAGGATTAGAACATCCGTTGACTAAACAAATAAATAAATAAATGAATAAATATCCTGCCAGGGAACAGAGCGCCTCTCTCTAAATGATTCACCAGCAAACATTCATTAGGACTAATTACAAAGGAATGGCTTTTTTGCTTCTCCTGTCGTCAGCTCATCTCTCCTCTCCCTGTCCCCAGAGGAGTGGCTTCGTTTGGTTTCTCTCTCTCTCTCTCTCTCTCTCTCTCTCTCTCTCTCTCTCTCTGCCCCTCTCTCTCTCTCTCTCTCTCTCTCTCTCTCTCTCTCTCTCTCTCTGTCTCTGTCTCTGTCTCTGTCTCTCTCTCTCTCTCTCTCTCTCTCTCTCTCTCTCTCTCTCTCTCTCTCTCTCTGTCTCTCTCTCTCTCTCTCTCTGTTGGAGACATTGCAGGCAGCAGGAGAAACAGCAGCAGATGTTTAAATTGCGTTGTAGACACAATTCGGTTCAATTCATAGGAGCTTTACTGCCCTGGCAAGAGAAAACAAACGTTTACATTGCCAAAGTCATCAGTGTCACGAACGCAATACGATAAATCTCTCTCGCTCTCTCAAGCACGCACACACACTCACTCACACACACTCACTCTCACACACACACACACACTCACTCACTCACTCACTCACTCACTCACTCACTCACTCACTCACTCACTCACTCACTCACTCACTCACTCACTCACTCTCACACACACACACACACACCTACCTTAAACACTCAATAGCCGCTTGGAACCTGGACCTACAGTACTTGGTCTTGTCTTGTCCAACGTTTGGGGACAAGACAAGACCCCTACCCCTGGTAGGGGTCCCCTGGTAGCTTGTGATGCTAGAAGGTGTTTTTTTTTAAGTACTGTTGGTTGTGGTTTTCTCCAGCTGTCCGGTAGCTTCTAGGTTCCAGTCCATTTCCTTTGCTCCTCATCCAGCATGTTCTACTTAATGTGTGCTCCCGCCATGGCAGCTGTTCACACATTAGCAGACTTAGCTGTGTTTAAAAAGCATCTGGAAGACATTTTCCCTCCATTGAACAAATGATGCGTTCTGGCACAGAGCTCGGCCATGCTTTTGCTATAGTGAAGCACTGCTGACTCTACTCCCATCAGCCCCTGAGCATTATTATTATTATCATGGGTATCATTGCTCTCAGCACCCAGCATTTTTTGTTTTGTTTTGGCAGAGAGCACCAATGGGTGGTTCGCCCATTCACACTGTGCAGTATGTATGTACAGTATCCAAAAATGTCAAAATTTGATGGTTTTCTATAATTATTTGAAGTTTTTCAATACAGTATTTCGAAGGATTTTTTTTTTAGAATCGGATAGTCCACAATGGGCTAGGTTATTATTAGAGAAAGTAAAATATTGTTGTCTTAAAGGGATACGTAGGTGGTAAACGTTTCCCAGAGCACTGAACACTAAAGGAGGCAGAGGAGAGCAGCAAGGCACGCACAGAATATACTTTATCTACCGCCACCGTGTGGCTCTTTTTTTTTACATATATATATTTTTTCACATATTTAGAGGCCGTTGTACAGCATTTAAAGGCATTCCGTACCGGCGAAGCACTCCTTTAACGCTCCTATTATTCCTTCTGTGTTTTCCAATGCAGAGATCGCTCAGCTGACCAGCTGTGACAGTGGGATCGCAGAAACTCCTGAAACAGACGACTCTGTGAGTATCAGGATGGTGTACTACGGCAGACAGGACAGTAGAGCACTCCTTCTGGAGGAAAACCACTAGAAAATATGACTTACTATAGCAGACAGGACAGTAGAGCAGTCCTTCTGAGGGATAAATACTTGTTCCCCAAAGTTCCCCCCATTCTGTGTTTCCAAGAAATGGAGGTCTGAAGAAAACCACTAACATGGTGAAACGTCTTGATGACATCATCAAGATGTATTTTCACAGTGTTAATGGATTTCTTAGAGCGTACAAATGGAGCTCTCAGAAAAATATTGAAAATGGGTGGAATTCCCGTTTAAGCGCTTACAAACTGGGACTATTCTAAAATGGGAAAAGCAATAGCTGATCTGACACTAGTGTGGAACAATGGATAAATAAAATGGCCTTGATATGAAAGATTTTGAGCGCCACTAAAGTACAGTAGTGTAGAAAGCCCTGTGTCTGAACACAAACGGTGCCGGGATTTCTTACCAAAGACGAGATAGTTGTGCCAGCGCAGATACGGTATGCTGCTCTTACTCTGAAAGCCCCCTCACCCGGTGCCGACCCGGAAAAGAAACGGGTCTCTCTAGAAGCGTTAATATTTCCAAGTTGCAGTTGCAGTCAGGGGCGGATCTAGGCATGGGCATGGGGGGGCAATGCCCCACTAAATGCCCAGTCTGCCCCGCCAAACACGATGGCATGCAAAACAACCCAAGATATTTCAAATTAAAGTGCTTATGTTTAAAATGATTGGAAACACTACTGCTGCTACTAACTACAGCTGTGGCACCACTAAACCAACAGCATTTCATCATTGAAAACAGAAAACTCTCTGAGTCAGACCTTTAGCTTTATGCATGCTGCGTGTCTGTTGCAACTTCAACAACGACTGATGTTACTATTGATGCTTTACTTGACTAATAAAAGTCCTGTAACCGAAAATGCGACATTGGCCCTCTACCACCCCCCCCCAATTGGTAAATGTTACATCCGCCCCTGGGGGGTCCGCAGCCAAATATAGGTAATTCTGGGGTACTTGGCATGAAATACGTTGAGCATCACTAACACAGGAACATAGATTTTTCAGAAGAAACTAGAAACAGAAACTAGAATCTAGTGGCAGACGCTATACAATCAGGTGTCAAATAGAATATATTCTTGGATTTGGCAATCATTTAAAAAAAAAAATATCAGATCTACAAGCTCCGCCACCGAGTGGCGCGACATGAGCTTGTAGATCTGATATTTTTCAATAGCTAAAGTGTTCAACATAACACGTTGAACCCCAAAACGCGTTCAGGACAGAAAGGGTTCAAGTGTGCCTGTGTCTGTGTGTGGCCAGTCTCCTGTGTTTACACTGTAATGTATGTATGCAGTGTTGGGATATGTGCACTACGTAACTTAATATATTACATAATATATTACCAAAATGCAGTAACTTGTAATATAAATATATTACTAGACAAAAACAATCTAATATATTATACTTTTCTTTCTGGATTACTGCATTACTTTCAATATTACTTTCTGTCAATCTGTCTCGTTGCAAGTGTTCTTGTGAAATTATCTTGACAACTGCAGAAGTGGAATAATTACTTATTTTCTATAATTTGTCCTCAATTTATTTACTGGCTTCCATGAATTCAAGGAATACATTTACCTCCTGTGTTAAGGAGTGACATTTTTTTCAAGTTGATTTCAAATGGATTTGACCAGAAAGCCTAGCTTTATTGTACGCATGCCACTGGCCTACACAATATTTGATTAATAGTATACTAAATAATGAATTATATATTTTGTAAAAAGTAATATGTAATAGTAATATCAATATATTACACTTGCTCAGACAGTAATATTGTAATATAATATATTGCTTTAAAATTATCGTAATAATGAATACGTAATATATTAACAAGGAAAGTAATATTCCCAACACTGATGTATGTCATGTACTGTGTGTGGTCAGTCTCAGAGTCTGAGCGCGGCGCTGAGGGCTCGCCGCAAACCCTGCGAGGTGGACTTCGAGATGACCAAACTCATCAGCAACGGAGCCTACGGGTGAGCGACCGGCGTAGTCCTTCCTGTTTCGCGCTTACCGTAGTCCAGGGGTTTTCAACAGCTGGTCCCGGGGGCCGCCAGTGGTCCTCGAGAAGGGTTCCAGGTGGTCCCCAAGCTAAATGATGGAAAGTTGGCTAACCAGATGTAACTCTTGAGAATGTAAAAATGAAACCAAACGGACCCTTGCGGGTCCGTTTGGTTTCATTTTCACACTCTCAAGAGTTAAAATATTCATCATCTAAAGTAGCACCACTTAATTAAGAACTTGACACTGTTTTGTTGGCAAAATACAGCCTGTAATTGTGGACAAAATCAAAAGGAATTCTTTAATTTTAGGTCTTGTGGTCTGAAAATGTAATCAAATGGTGGTCCGTGGCTCAAATGCTGAATAAATGGTGGTCTCTGGAGTCAAAAAGGTTGAAAACCCCTGCTGTAATCTGCATGCGGTGTACCTGGTGTATAGTAATTGTAGTGTATTTCCACAGTGCGGTGTACCTGGTGGTGTATAGTAATTGTAGTGTATTTCCACAGTGCGGTGTACCTGGTGGTGTATAGTAATCGTATCGTATCCATTGTATTTCCACAGTGCAGTGTACCTGGTGTATAGTAATCGTATTGTATCCATTGTATTTCCACAGTGCGGTGTACCTGGTCCGTCACAAGGAGACCAAGCAGCGCTTCGCCATGAAGAAGATCAACAAGCAGAACCTCATCCTCAGGAACCAGATCCAGCAGGCCTTTGTGGAGAGAGACATCCTGACCTTCGCTGAGAACCCCTTCGTGGTGTCCATGTTCTGCTCCTTCCAGACCAGGAGACACCTCTGCATGGTCATGGAGTATGTGGAAGGTCAGTAATGACCTCTGCATGGTCATGGAGTATGTGGAAGGTCAGTAATGACCTCTGCATGGTCATGGAGTATGTGGAAGGTCAGTAATGACCTCTGTGTGGTCATGGAGTATGTGGAAGGTCAGTAATGACCTCTGCATGGTCATGGAGTATGTGGAAGGTCAGTAATGACCTCTGTGTGGTCATGGAGTATGTGGAAGGTCAGTAATGACCTCTGTGTGACCTCTGCATGGTCATGTGGAAGGTCAGTAATGACCTCTGCATGGTCATGGAGTATGTGGAAGGTCAGTAATGACCTCTGTGTGACCTCTGCATGGTCATGGAGTATGTGGAAGGTCAGTAATGACCTCTGTGTGACCTCTGCATGGTCATGGAGTATGTGGAAGGTCAGTAATGACCTCTGCATGGTCATGGAGTATGTGGAAGGTCAGTAATGACCTCTGCATGGTCATGGAGTATGTGGAAGGTCAGTAATGACCTCTGCATGGTCATGGAGTATGTGGAAGGTCAGTATGACCTCTGCATGGTCATGGAGTATGTGGAAGGTCAGTAATGACCTCTGCATGGTCATGGAGTATGTGGAAGGTCAGTAATGACCTCTGCATGGTCATGGAGTATGTGGAAGGTCAGTAATGACCTCTGCATGGTCATGGAGTATGTGGAAGGTCAGTAATGACCTCTGTGTGACCTCTGCATGGTCATGGAGTATGTGGAAGGTCAGTAATGACCTCTGTGTGGTCATGGAGTATGTGGAAGGTCAGTAATGACCTCTGCGTGGTCATGGAGTATGTGGAAGGTCAGTAATGACCTCTGTGTGGTCATGGAGTATGTGGAAGGTCAGTAATGACCTCTGTGTGGTCATGGAGTATGTGGAAGGTCAGTAATGACCTCTGCATGGTCATGGAGTATGTGGAAGGTCAGTAATGGCCTCTGCGTGGTCATGGAGTATGTGGAAGGTCAGTAATGACCTCTGTGTGACCTCTGCATGGTCATGGAGTATGTGGAAGGTCAGTAATGACCTCTGCATGGTCATGGAGTATGTGGAAGGTCAGTAATGACCTCTGTGTGACCTCTGCATGGTCATGGAGTATGTGGAAGGTCAGTAATGACCTCTGTGTGGTCATGGAGTATGTGGAAGGTCAGTAATGGCCTCTGTGTGGTCAGGGAGTATGTGGAAGGTCAGTAATGACCTCTGTGTGACCTCTGCATGGTCATGTGGAAGGTCAGTAATGACCTCTGCATGGTCATGGAGTATGTGGAAGGTCAGTAATGACCTCTGTGTGACCTCTGCATGGTCATGGAGTATGTGGAAGGTCAGTAATGACCTCTGTGTGACCTCTGCATGGTCATGGAGTATGTGGAAGGTCAGTAATGACCTCTGCATGGTCATGGAGTATGTGGAAGGTCAGTAATGACCTCTGCATGGTCATGGAGTATGTGGAAGGTCAGTAATGACCTCTGCGTGGTCATGGAGTATGTGGAAGGTCAGTAATGACCTCTGTGTGACCTCTGCATGGTCATGGAGTATGTGGAAGGTCAGTAATGACCTCTGTGTGGTCATGGAGTATGTGGAAGGTCAGTAATGACCTCTGTGTGGTCATGGAGTATGTGGAAGGTCAGTAATGACCTCTGCATGGTCATGGAGTATGTGGAAGGTCAGTAATGACCTCTGCATGGTCATGGAGTATGTGGAAGGTCAGTAATGACCTCTGCATGGTCATGGAGTATGTGGAAGGTCAGTAATGACCTCTGCATGGTCATGTAAAGAGTCTCTGTCTCTTATTTAAAGAGACACATTTCCCAGACCGGAAGTGATGCTCTTGGACATGTCGTTGTTTCCACAAAACATTCGCTCTGAAAGAACATACCGAAAGATTTGTGCTGCGTTCTCAAATTCGCCCCAAAAGTATATAGCAGGTGTTCACGGCTTCATAGCACTATGAGCCGTGAACACCTGCTATGTTTCAATGAAAGTTACTTCAAGCGCATATTCTTTCACAGCATGGGTGTCAAACGCAATCTGGCCGTGTAATTTCATTTGGCCCTTGAGACATTATCAAATTAAAGGGGAAGACCATCCATTTACAACGTTTTAATATGTCATTAATATACCTTTACCATATATACCATTTTTCCTGAGAGGGTACAAATGGAACCGAATGGACCCGCTAGGGTCCATTTGGTTCACATTTGTACCCTCTCAGGAAAATTTTGAAAATGGGTGGAAATCCCCTTTTAAAAGGTTAGTTTCGTTCAAACTTGGCCCGCGGCTTTGTTCAGTTTTAAATTTTGGCCCACACTGTGTGTGTGTGTGTGTGTGTGTATGTGTGTGTGTGTGTGCGTGTGCGTGTGCGTGTGTGTGCGTGTGCGCGTGTGTGCGTGTGCGTGTGTGTGTGTTCGTATTCGTTCCAGGTGGGGACTGTGCCACCCTGTTGAAGAACATGGGACCTCTCCCCGTGGACATGGCCAGGATGTACTTTGCGGAGACCGTCCTTGCTCTGGAATACCTGCACAACTACGGCATCGTCCACCGAGACCTCAAACCAGACAAGTATGACACTTTACACATCTGTTATTAGACCTTCTAACCCAGTGGTTTTCAACCTTTTTTTGATACCAGGGCCCACTATTGATCAGAATTTGAGCCCACGGACCAACATTTGAGGACATTTTTTTAGCCCCCACAGACCCCAAAACTAAAGATTTCTTTTGCTTTTCGGAAACAAAACGGGCAAACATTACAGACCAAAAATCTTTTTAACTCTTGAGAGCGTAAAAATAAACCAAATGGACCCTTGCGGGTCCATTTGGTTTCATTTTTGCGCTCTCAAGAGTTACATCTGGTTAACCAACTTATTTGGGGACCACCTGGAACCATCTCAAGGACCACTGGTTGAAAACTACTGCTCTAACCTGACAAGTATGACACTTTATAGATCTGTTATTAGACCTTAATGCATTCCAAAGTGCTGAGTACAGTAAATGTTTTATGGACTCATAACAGTCTCATAAACTCATAAAAGTCATTTAAAGACTTACTGGGTTAAAGGGGAATTCCACCCATTTTCAACATTTTCATGAGAAAAAAATTGAAGGTAGAAGATAAATGGACCACTACATGATTTTTAAAAAGTCAGCCGGCACCCGTGCGACAAGAGTTTTAACCAGAGTGATTGGAGGAGAGAGGCATAGAGTATTTATTGTCTGCTAGCTTTTTGTCTCCACAATAGATCTCTAAAATCTTAGAATGTCTATTTTAATCGCCCCCCCCCCCCCCCCCCCCCCCCCCCCAGAATGTCCGAATGTCTGTCGGACATTCTGTTATGGAAGTGGATTTTTTTTTAATTATTATTATTATTATTATTTTTCTTTTCTTTTCTTTTCTTTTCTTTTCTTTTCTTTTCTTTTCTTTTCTTTTCTTTTCTTTTCTTTTCTTTTCTTTTCTTTTCTTTTCTTTTTTATTCTATTTTTGCAATTAGCATATGTGTAGTTGCAAGTAGCTAATACACTGTAGTCACATTGTACAGAAGCAGGTGTGGGGGAGGGGTGTTAAGGCCCCCAGAATTTAACTAAAGACACCTCTGTAACCAAAATCAACTTCATCAGGTATTTTATTATGCTGATAGTGGTTGATGGGGGGGGGGCATCTGGGTCCTTTAATGTCTGTTGGTAGGGCTGTTCCTGGAGACATCAGTTTCTTCTTCTTTTCGACGGTGGCGGCAACATGTCCCCTTCGTCCTCCCCGAGAGCGGCGTCCATGTTGACAGGAGTGATAATCAGAGGAGCGGAGTTTTCGCGACGTTTCGAAGCTTGACTGAAGAACGGGTTGAGTCTCTCGGGGAAGTCGCAGCGGCTGAAAGAGTGGAGATTCAGTGCGGTCTCCACGTCGTAAAAGGAGACCAGACCCTCCTCGTAATCCACAAACACTCCCACTTTGTGGAGCTCCTCTCCAACAGAGAGGGGATGACTCCGTCGGGAATCAACCGCGTACACCTTTTTGTTGATCGCCCCTACAGTCCAGTAATTGTTTACTCGGCTGTGAGCGTTCCTGTTGACCACTCTGGCCACTCCTATTATCCAGTCAGTTTTCCCTCCAACGTGAACCTCGTAGTAAAATCTTCCTGAGCAGAAGCTTTGTCTTCCCAACACATGTAGGTGTGGAGAGAATCTCTTTGGGTTGTGAGGGAGGTTCTTGCGTTTAGTTCCAATTCTCACTTGTTTTTCATCCTCGGACAGGACGAGGATGGGATGTGCTGTATCAGGGTCCAGAGTTACGTCGACCTCGTATCGCTGGACCCTTCTCAGCTCAACACAACTCAACCACTTCGTTTTCTCTTGACAGAGTGTCTCGGTCAGCAGAGACACGGCTCTCCTCACAGTCCCCACATGCGAAGACTGACTGACATGAATCTCTGTCCAGTCAGTGGTGGGACTCCACCCTGTTGTGTTCTCGGGTATGACGTTCTGGTCGTGGTGGAGGCGACATTCGGGGTGTGGGAGGTGCTTCAGCTCGGAGATTCTCTTCTCCAACTGAGAGATTTCCTTGAGTAGCTCCTCGACAAAGCCTTCAGCCTTTGTCTCTGTTGACTTCTGCCTGTCTTCGATCGCAGCAGTGAGGTCAGCCTGGCTTCTCTCAATACGGCTCTTCAGAAGAGCGAAGAGCTGCGCACTGTCAGCTATGACTCCATCTGCGTCTTTCCTTCCGAGCTCTACTGAGCGCCGGAACTCCTGAATCTTCACCCGTCTCTCTGTGATCATCTGCTGAACCTCATCCTCGGTCTTTGCTTCGTATTCATCTATCGCCTTTTGTCTCCTAAACAGTTGAACCATCCTGGCAATAAAGGTATTGACCAATACGCCCGGTCTCTCGTCAAAGACCTTTGCGCAGAGCGGACACCTGCACACATCACTGGTGTCCCAGCAACGCGTGATACAGGCTTGGCAGTAGTTGTGTCCACACGGTGTGGAGACTGGATCGGTCAACACGTCCATACAGATGGGACACTGGACATCCTCAGGCAGGAGACTGATACCGGTCGCCATTTCTTCACAATGAGAAAGCTGAAACGTTGCTCCTGACTCTTATTATATAAGCACTCTTTTTCTCCTCTTCAAACAGTTGCTGCTCTGACCATGAATGATTTTTTTTTCTTCTGTTTTGGCCTTTTATATCGTTTGGATGAATGCTACATCAATGATGTCAGCATGAGTCACATACAGATCCATAAATGGAGTTTTACATCACCATGTTGTCAGCAGTAGGAGCATCCGCTCAACCACGCCCAAATATGGCGTTTGTGAGGTCAGACTTGGATAGGTCAGTTGTTTGTGTTGGCTACGCAGTAGCTCCATATATGGAGACTTGGAACCGCGGCAATCAAATGCCTATATATGGTCATTAACAGGTTTGTTTATGGTTCTGTCCGTGTCGAGTCTCATTTAGAGTTTAGAACTTCGGTGAGCACCACGACCATCGGTCTTCATAGTCCACTACCAGCAGCTTGCCCCGCCCTCTCCCGTTCTCCTCGCGTCCATTGTTGTTTATTCCCCCCTCTGTTTTCTCTCTCTACTACCTACCTGCCTCGATTATAATAATTTCTCCTGCTTTTATGTTTATTATTCTATTCTATTTATGTCTATTTATGTCATTGAATTCCTTCCAGTTCTCCTCCAGCCTGTCGCGCTGTGGTGTGTTGTGCTTTTTTCTTTTTCTTTTTTTTTACGTCTCCAGCCGTTAAAAACAAGCACCCGGTGCTCCAAACTTCTGGACCAATCAACAATGCCCGGCGGCTCCCAATGTGATTGGTTTAGCTCTGTTTGGTGGGCGTTCCCCGTGAGCACCGCTGCGGTGCGGTGCGGTGCGGTGCGTTGGTTAGTAAAATCAGAGAGGAGGCTAGAAAGAGCGGTGCTTGCTAGCAGTGTATGACGCCATATTGTTGGCAACGGTGGTCGCAGTGGGCACCGAAAAGCAAACAATGAATAGGTCTTCAGAGTGACATGGCAGTTACATCTGGTTAACCAACTTTTGATCTAGTTAACCAAATTTTAATCTGGTTAACCAACTTGCAGTGTCGACAGTTTTGATTTAGAAAAACTCTCACATGCTACACGAACCTGTTTTAATTGACAAAAAAATGCTTCTTGGGTCAAATATTGGTATGTGATTAATTGAGATTAATTAATTACAAAGCTTCAAATTAATTAGATCAAAAAATTTAATCGAGTCCCACCCCTAGTTCTAACCATTATGCTTTAGCTATTGAAAAATCATGAAAATGTGGCACAAATCTTGAATATATCATTTCAGAAACTCAAATCGTTGCTTCTGGGGGATCCATGGAACATTTTTTAGATGGGTGTCCGCAGCCAAATATAGATAATTCTGCTGGCCCTTGGTATGAAATATGTTGAGCAACACAGGAACGTAGATTTTCAGGAAAACTAGAATATACTGTAATGTCAGAATTTAGCATCAGAAACTAGAATTTACTTTCCGAAACCTGAATGCAAGTTGAAAATGCATGTCCCACGAAATTCTTACGTCTGTCCCTTTTATGCCCATATATGAGCATACTAAGGAGCAAATATGGAGTTTTGCGAGGTCAGACTTGGATAGATCAGTTGGATGTGTCGGATATACAGTGGCTCCATATTATATGATTTGAGTGTTGATGCTCAATGTAACTACAGCAACCTATCAAATGCCTGTATATGGGCATTATCAGGATTGTCTATGGTTCCGTCCATGTCAGAGTGACATGGCAGTTAACTAAAGACGATTTTAGTTCAAAACAGGACTAAAAGCTTGGTCCGTTGGACGTGGGCATACTTGGGACGATGCAAGTTGGAAATGCATGTCCCAACCCAATTCTTGAAGTGGAGTCTCACTTTCAAAGTGAGTAGTGGTATCTCACTTGTAGTCATTTTATGCAGTGGCGTTTCTAAGCAATTCGGAGCCCTAGGCAAGATTTTCCCTGGCTCCAGGGCAAATCTCCTGGAAAATGGCGCCCCCCAGGGGATGAAATTATGAACTGTTTTTAAACTAAACATATTATAATGTGTTTTAAATAATTAATAAATAAATAAATAAATCTGTCTCTCTCTCTCTCTCTGTCTGTCTGTCTGTCTGTCTGTCTGTCTGTCTGTCTGTCTGTCTGTCTGTCTGTCTGTCTGTCTGTCTGTCTGTCTGTCTGTCTGTCTGTCTGTCTGTCTGTCTCTGTCTCTCTGCCTCTCTCTCTGTCTGTCTGTCTCTTTGTGTCTCTGCCACTCTCTGTCTCTCTCTCTCGCTCTCGCTCTCTCGCTCTCTCTCTCTTTGTCTCTCTGCCTCTCTCCTTCTCCCTCCCCCCCTCTCTCTCTCCCTCCCCCTCTCTCTCTCCCTCCCCCTCTCTCTCCCAGTCTGCTGGTGACCTCCATGGGTCACATCAAGCTGACAGACTTCGGGCTGTCCAAGGTGGGTCTGATGAACATGACCACCAACCTGTACGAAGGCCACATCGAGAAGGACGCCAGGGAGTTCTCTGACAAACAGGTACATATCCATGTAAAACACACATCACACATGTCCTTGCCATTGCAACATCTGAAAATAGAACCGATTTACAAGCTATCGACAGATAACAACAGAGATGTGCAGTAGTCTGTAGATCCCACTCCGCCACAGCATTCTGCACACACACAACCTACGCTAGTTGTTGCATGCGAGCTCATAGCGCTGCCACTATCGTATCAAGCCCATGCAAATTGATACATATCAAATCGTCTTGTAAGGGATACACACCCCTACTAATAACACTAAGAACACCGCCAAAATGGCTTGGGTAATATTGCCCAACCGTGTGTGCGTGCGTGCGTGCGTGCGTGCGTGCGTGCGTGTGTGTGTGTGTGTGTGTGTCTCTCTCCAGGTGTGTGGGACTCCAGAGTACATCGCTCCAGAGGTGATCCTCCGTCAGGGCTATGGTAAACCAGTAGACTGGTGGGCCATGGGCATCATCCTCTATGAGTTCCTGGTGGGCTGCGTGCCGTTCTTTGGGGACACCCCAGAGGAGCTGTTTGGACAGGTCATCAGCGGTCAGTTCACTTTATCCACCTTTTTTTCTAAATGTATTTATTCATTAACCAGATGTAACTCTTGAGAGTTACATCTGAAACCAAATGGACACGCAAGGGTCCATTTGGTTTCATGTTTACACTCTCAAGAGTTAAACTATTCATCATGTGAATTAGGCCCAAGTCTACACAACTAGACAATGTAGAAGATTAATGGTCATTTTGATCTGTATGTTTGACTGTTTTGTTTCCCAAATCCAGCCTGGAATTGTGGACAAAAAAAATGGGGTCTTTGGGGCCAAAATCTCAAATTATGGTCTGTGGCTAAAATGCTATAAAATTTCGTGTGCCCTGGTATCAAAAAGATTGAAAACCCCTGTCTTAGAGTGTTACACTACAGGAACCATGCTGCCACCTTGGATACGGTTACGTATGATGGTCACACAATTTGGCTAGAGGTGTGACTAATGGTGACTGGTCGTCTCGTGTGTTTTTTTTTTCAGACGAGATCAACTGGCCTGACGGGGAGGAGGCGCCCCCTGCTGACAGCATGGAGCTGATCACCCTGTTACTGAGACAGAACCCTCTGGAGAGGATGGGCACAGGTACGTACGTACGAGAGGTCTCCATGGCTCTCAAAAATTCAGTCCGAAAACCGAAATGAATCTGTGCAATATCGCCGATTCGGAACTGAATATTTTTAAATAGTTAATCCAGAACCAAGTCGATCCGTGGCTTTTTTTTTCGATTCTGAACTGTTCGATTCTGAACTGTTCCGAGATTTCTTTTGGCGGCGCCGAGCCCGTCCGAATTGCGACATGCAACGGCATTCCGAGAGACCCGATTTTATGAAATAATATAGCTGACGCATTGACCAGTTATCATTTTATTATTAACACGCACGAGAGAGTAAGAGAGAGAGATTCAGACAGACAGAGAGGGAGGCTGCAGGCTGCACTCTATCCAGGTGTGCAGAGGAGGAGGAGGAAGAGGAGGTTTACCCTCTACGCATGCAACTTTCTCATTGAGCTTTCACCTCGTTTAGGCCAACAGCACTGTTTTCAGCGGAATGCCGCAGCAGCTGAACGTCGTTTCGTTTTTTTCCCTCTCTCTGGTCCGCGTTCCGAGGGGTATGTGTCTGATTTCGACCCTGTCCGAGTGACTTTTTTTAAAACACAGGTCTAGGATGGGTTTTTACAGGTCCGGAACCCCCGTGAAGACCTCTAGTACGTACACACACAATACTTACATTAGGTTTTCTATTTTTGTTTTTTTGTTCATTAACTTATACTAGAACGGCGTGCATTTTAGTTAGTCGTATCTGATACTTCCGTGACCACAGAGAGCAAAGCTCTGTTTCTCTTTGGATTTATCATCTATAAATGTTAAAAAAAAGACAAATTGAGCCCCCACATGTACCTGACAAAAATGCGGGGGAAATCAATGAGAGCCCCCAAACCCATAAGGACTCCATCAATAACAAACAAACCAAATCAATAACGCAAAATGACCTAAGATTCATTCTGCTTCATATAGCAGCATGTCTACAATGCTGGCAGACGGTTCCCCAACTTAGATTGTACAAAAAAAGCAGTGATATGCGAATTGGGAAGTGTTATTTTAGTTTTTATTTCCACATTAATACAGTTCAAATGTTGAAGGGGGTTTTCATTCCAACAGGTTGTTGATTTGGGGAAACTAAATCTGTACATTGTCATTCATATGTCAAAGTAAGCAGTTATTTCAGTCTTGGGGGCACAATGGTGAAGCTACTACTTAATAAAAACTTAATAA
This sequence comes from Benthosema pterotum, assembly GCA_039105355.1. NCBI lineage: Eukaryota > Metazoa > Chordata > Actinopteri > Myctophiformes > Myctophidae > Benthosema > Benthosema pterotum. Next base: position 236,281 of record CM076985.1, on the reverse strand, counting down.
TCAGATAAATCCACTGAGAAATGGACCTTTGCCCTCCACAGTCACGGATGTATGAGATATGACCCAACTTTGTAGAATCTGCTCTCGGGTCTTAACTCCCGGACCGCCGAAGTCGCGCTCGTGGTTCTCTTACCGTGAAAAAACGCACACCAAAGACGACGAAGGCGCAGAACACGACGGAATGTAGATTTCATTCTTTAATCCATCTATTACTCCGTGCGCATCATCTGATAAAGATCCCGTAGCTGACGTTCATTTGGGACAGAATGGGCGAATGGGACAATTTTTTTTTGTCCCATTCGCACCCATTCAATCCAATGCATTCAAAAGCCTCTCCTGAGAATCACCCCCTGAATGTCGTGGGCGCATGGGTAGATCCACTAGGGCTAGACGTCACTTCCTGACTTTTGACCCAGAACTTTTTGCTCGGATCGTGAGAGGACAGGTTAGTCAAGACACCAGAAACAGCATGACGTCATCGCACATCCTGTTTAGGAGATCTGGCGCTTCAAAATAAGTTTTTTTTTTTACCGATTGCACTGGCTTGAGCCGTGGCATATAGCAGAAAACACACGCTCGCGGTCGATGTGTTAAAATGGATTCAACCCTTAGTGTACTGAACGCGTTTTGGTGTTCTAAGCATTATGTTTTAACTACTGAAAAATAGCAGATCTACAAGCTCATAGCGCGCCACCGAGTGGCGCGCTATGAGCTTGTATCTCTGCTATTTTTGAAAAAATCGTGAAAACGTGGTGCAAATCTTTGAATATTATGTTATTCAGAAACTAGAAATCTAGACAGGACACAATGGATTTAACAAAAAATAAATACATCTCCATGCTGTCTCCCTCCCACTAGGAGGCGCCGTGGAGGTGAAACACCACCAGTTCTTCCACAACCTGGACTGGAACAGCCTGCTGAGGCAGAAGGCCGAGTTCATCCCACAGCTGGAGTCCGAGGACGACACCAGCTACTTTGACTGTAAGTGTCCCATAGTCTGAGGACGACACCAGCTACTTTGACTGTAAGTGTCCCATAGTCCGAGGACGACACCAGCTACTTTGACTGTAAGTGTCCCATAGTCTGAGGACGACACCAGCTACTTTGACTGTAAGTGTCCCATAGTCTGAGGACGACACCAGCTACTTTGACTGTAAGTGTCCCATAGTCCGAGGACGACACCAGCTACTTTGACTGTAAGTGTCCCATAGTCTGAGGACGACACCAGCTACTTTGACTGTAAGTGTCCCATAGTCTGAGGACGACACCAGCTACTTTGACTGTAAGTGTCCCATAGTGAGGACGACACCAGCTACTTTGACTGTAAGTGTCCCATAGTGAGGACGACACCAGCTACTTTGACTGTAAGTGTCCCATAGTGAGGACGACACCAGCTACTTTGACTGTAAGTGTCCCATAGTCTGAGGACGACACCAGCTACTTTAACTGTAAGTGTCCCATAGTCTGAGGACCACACCAGCTACTTTGACTGTAAGTGTCCCATAGTCTGAGGACGACACCAGCTACTTTGACTGTAAGAGTCCCATAGTCTGAGGACGACACCAGCTACTTTGACTGTAAGTGTCCCATAGTCTGAGGACGACACCAGCTACTTTAACTGTAAGTGTCCCATAGTCTGAGGACGACACCAGCTACTTTGACTGTAAGTGTCCCATAGTCTGAGGACGACACCAGCTACTTTGACTGTAAGTGTCCCATAGTCTGAGGGCGACACCAGCTATACTTCGACTGTAAGTGTCCCATAGTCTGAGGACGACACCAGCTACTTTGACTGTAAGTGTCCCATAGTCTGAGGACGACACCAGCTACTTTGACTGTAAGTGTCCCATAGTCTGAGGACGACACCAGCTACTTTGACTGTAAGTGTCCCATAGTCTGAGGACGACACCAGCTACTTTGACTGTAAGTGTCCCATAGTCTGAGGGCGACACCAGCTACTTTGACTGTAAGTGTCCCATAGTCTGAGGGCGACACCAGCTATACTTCGACTGTAAGTGTCCCATAGTCTGAGGACGACACCAGCTACTTTGACTGTAAGTGTCCCATAGTCTGAGGGCGACACCAGCTACTTTGACTGTAAGTGTCCCATAGTCTGAGGACGACACCAGCTACTTTGACTGTAAGTGTCCCATAGTCTGAGGACGACACCAGCTACTTCGACTGTAAGTGTCCCATAGTCCGAGGGCGACACCAGCTACTTTGACTGTAAGTGTCCCATAGTCTGAGGACGACACCAGCTACTTCGACTGTAAGTGTCCCATAGTCTGAGGACGACACCAGCTACTTCGACTGTAAGTGTTCCATAGTCTGAGGACGACACCAGCTACTTTGACTGTAAGTGTCCCATAGTCTGAGGACGACACCAGCTACTTTGACTGTAAGTGTCCCATAGTCTGAGGGCGACACCAGCTACTTTGACTGTAAGTGTCCCATAGTCCGAGGGCGACACCAGCTACTTTGACTGTAAGTGTCCCATAGTCTGAGGACGACACCAGCTACTTTGACTGTAAGTGTCCCATAGTCTGAGGACGACACCAGCTACTTTGACTGTAAGTGTCCCATAGTCTGAGGACGACACCAGCTACTTTGACTGTAAGTGTCCCATAGTCTGAGGAGGACACCAGCTACTTTGACTGTAAGTGTCCCATAGTCTGAGGACGACACCAGCTACTTTGACTGTAAGTGTCCCATAGTCTGAGGACGACACCAGCTACTTTGACTGTAAGTGTCCCATAGTCTGAGGACGACACCAGCTACTTTGACTGTAAGTGTCCCATAGTCTGAGGACGACACCAGCTACTTTGACTGTAAGTGTCCCATAGTCTGAGGACGACACCAGCTACTTTGACTGTAAGTGTCCCATAGTGAGGACGACACCAGCTACTTTGACTGTAAGTGTCCCATAGTGAGGACGACACCAGCTACTTTGACTGTAAGTGTCCCATAGTCTGAGGACGACACCAGCTACTTTAACTGTAAGTGTCCCATAGTCTGAGGACCACACCAGCTACTTTGACTGTAAGTGTCCCATAGTCTGAGGACGACACCAGCTACTTTGACTGTAAGTGTCCCATAGTCTGAGGACGACACCAGCTACTTTGACTGTAAGTGTCCCATAGTCTGAGGACGACACCAGCTACTTTGACTGTAAGTGTCCCATAGTCTGAGGACGACACCAGCTACTTTGACTGTAAGTGTCCCATAGTCTGAGGACGACACCAGCTACTTTGACTGTAAGTGTCCCATAGTGAGGACGACACCAGCTACTTTGACTGTAAGTGTCCCATAGTCTGAGGACGACACCAGCTACTTTGACTCTAAGTGTCCCATAGTCTGAGGACGACACCAGCTACTTTGACTCTAAGTGTCCCATAGTCTGAGGACGACACCAGCTACTTTGACTGTAAGTGTCCCATAGTCTGAGGACGACACCAGCTACTTTGACTGTAAGTGTCCCATAGTCTGAGGACGACACTGCTAGACGAGCGTCATACAGCTTGTCTTAACTCTTACCCTACGTTTTAACGGCGGGGATGGATTAAAAAACGTCGCCCGATATGAGCGACGGCGATGGTCATTACCGTAAATTCTCGCTTAGAATGGCATGCAAAATGAGTACCGTAAACGACGGTGCTGTGGTGCACTAAAAAAATAGTATGGTGGAGGAGGAAGTGGGACGGAGCTAGGAACCAAACTGCGCCAAATGGTTTTGGGTCGAGGGCAAAAAAAGCAGCACTTGGCTCTGATTGGTTATGCCCGGCCAAACGTCGGCCGATTCGGCCGAAAAGCTCGCCAATTTTTATCTTTCCGGCCGACGTCGCCCACCCACGTCGCCCGACGTCGCCCGTTCTGCTGCTGTCGCCCGAATTGGCGGCTCCCATAGAGAAATAATGGATGTCGGGCGACGGCGCTTTTATCATCGCCCGCTGTCCCCACCGGTAAAACGTAGGGTTGGGCTTAGCCACTTTAGTAAGTGTCCCATAGTCTGAGGAAGACACCAGCTACTAGACCACTGATCTAGAGATGTTAACCTGAATGTTAAATCCTATCAGCGTTAACCTGAATGTTTCGCCCTATCAGACGCTAACCTGAATGTTTCGTCCTATCAGCTCGCTCGGAGCGCTACGACCACCTGGAGACGGAGGAGGAGGAAGGAGACGCCAACGATGAAGACATGAACGTGGAGCTGAGGCAGTTCTCCTCCTGTTCTCACAGGTTCTCTAAGGTAAAAGACCCCCAATGTTCTCCTGGATGTTCTCCTGAATTGTTCCTCTATACCGTCAGAATTACAACTCTTGTGTTGGTGCTAAATATTCCCCTCTGAGGGCCCAGGGCAATTTGGGGGTACCCAGGCCCCCCAAAAGAGAGAGAGGTAAGAAGACTTATGTATGCCCATGGGGAATTCATTGGTGCTGAATGAAGGCAGCCACTAGCAGTGCACTACAGTTCTATTTCATCCTTCCATGACTGCCAGAGGCCCCATGCTGACCTCCGGAAGATATAGACTGCTCCGGGTAATCATGGGGTCACGAGTGACGTTGTTGGTATAGATACTCGACTGCATATGCGCGACGGACTATTCACTGCTTTAAGCACCGCCTCTGGCGGTCATTCCAGGATTCATAGAACCGTAGTTGCATACGTAACTTTCGTTTTACAGCAGAAAAAAAGAGAGAGAGGCAGGCAGGCAGACTGTTCGCTGTCCAGGGTGCTGAAGGAATGCAGCCACTAGTAGCCACTAGTTCACTAATCCAGTTTCACCGAACTCTAGATGGACAAAGCTGCACTAATATCTTTGGGGCCGGGCTATCTAGAGTTTAACTGACTAGATTCTAGTTTCTGACATGAGATCTTGTTTCTGATGCTAGATTCTAGTTTCTGATGGTAGATTCTAATTTCAGATGCTTAACATATTTCATGCCAAGGACTACCATAATAATCTATTTGGCTGTGGACCCCCCCCATCTGAAAACATGTTCTAGAAGCAAGGATTTAAATAAAAAAAAGACCTGTTCATTTTGATTATCTGATTTTGTTGCTAAAATCAATAAATAAATTTGTGGAAAAAAATATATATATGTTTGCTCCTGTAAGTTCCATTGTTAATCGGGGCCAGCCTCCTGTTCACACAGATTCTTTAAAGGGCCAGCGCCTTTCTCGTCTTATACGTAAAACGTCTTTGCCTTTTTCACTATTTTTAAACATATTCTTAAATCTTGTGCGCTTGTATATCTGCTATATTCACTAGGTTGGGCATCGACTGGAACATTATAGAAACAACCTCTGTAGACTTCTTAGTTAAATAATAATAAAAAAGTAAAATGTAAACAAATCTAGGGGTCCCTGCTTCAGGGGGTGAGGTGGGGTTGGGGGTGGGTCCTTGACATGAACATGTTTTGAGAACCTCTGATTAAAAACGAGCCTTTTCAGCATCTCCATGTGAAATCTGCATTTCATGTCATATGCAAATGAATGTCTAGGGAAAAAAATCAACGAAAGAACCCCTCCCCCCGTCGGCTGCTCTGCACATTTGCATCTCATTTTCTGCTGCCAATCACATTGTGTTTTATTCTAATGTGTAGTGATGGTATGTATCTGTAGCAAAGTGTGGTCAGTGTGATGCGCTCGCATCGAAACAATGCACTGTAGTATTGCCTTATGTCAGTGGTTTTCAAACTTTTTCATACCAGGGCCCACTGTTTATTCCCGGACCACCGGTTGATGACATTTTATCCCCACAGACCCCAAGACTAAAGATTTCTTTTGATTTTGTCCAAAGATTGCAGGCTGAAATTCAGAAACAAAACAGTCAAACATAGAGATCGTAAATGACCATTAATCTTCTACATTCTCTAGTTGTGTAGACTTGGGGCTAATTCAGATGATGAATATTTTAACTCTTTGAGAGTGTAAAAAAGAAACCAAATGGACCCGCAATGGTTTCATGTTTACTTTCTCAAAGAGTTACATCTGGTTAACCAACTTTCCATTATTTACATTCAGGTGTATAGTTCCATTGACCTGTCCTATGTCCTTACATTAGGTGTACAGTTCCATTGACCTGTCCTATGTCCTTACATTAGGTGTACAGTTCCATTGACCTGTCCCGTGGCCTGCTAGAGGAGAAAGGCGACTCGGAGGAGAAGAAAAGTGACAGTCCTCTCACCGTGGACTCTCTCAGCTGGACTCCAGACTTCCCTGAAATGTAGGTTTCAATGCATGCATGAATGCGGGTCTCTCAGAGTGAGTGCTTTCTAGACCAAAAAAACAAACCTAACAGTCTTTTCATATCCAGTTTGAGAGGGAGGAGGAGGGGGGGAAGCCCAGGAGGTCCGGGATCCCCCCCCTCTTTCGCCCTTCCCCTCTCTCCTGGGATTCCTCCACTTTGACTTTCCGACTCGAAGTTGGTTTGGGACTTAAAAGAATTTCAGAAAGCTGCACGGGGGACGCTTCCAGGCTGCACGGGGGATGATCAAACACAAAATCTGTTTTTTTGTTTTTTTTTTCCCGACTCCCAGAGCACCGGCTCGAGCGGCCGGCCCTGCCCGGCCTAGAAGCACGAGCCGGTGCTCTGGAGGTCCGAAAAAAATATTTTTTTTTCCGGCCCAGGGCGGCCCGGGTGGAGCCGCCGCGGGTGCAGATCTTGGTGGTAGTAGCAAATATTCAAACGAGAACTTTGAAGGCCGAAGTGGAGAAGGGTTCCATGTGAACAGCAGTTGAACATGGGTCAGTCAGTCCTAAGGGATAGGCGAACGCCACACAGTTTCATTTTTACACATCTGGTTACCCAACCTTCCATCATTTAGCCTCGGGACCACCTGGGACCATCTCAAGGACCACTGGTGGTCCCCGGACCCCCTGTTGAAATCCCCTGGTATATAATATAGTAGTGTTCATGGAATGCGTTCCAACTCCAAGGTTTTGGATGTGGGATGCCTGCCTCCTAAATGCAGGCGTTTCTAAGTTTGTAGTGTAGCTCTACTGCAACGGCACGAAAACTGTTAACACTGCATCGTCCGCCATCTTTTTTTCTTCCCCAGGCCGTCTCTGTCCAACCTATCAGACAGCGAGGGGGGCGGGGGCGGCGGCCAGGGGGCGGGGCCAGGGACCCCTCCTCCTCCTCCTCAGAGCCACGCCCAGCAGGGGGAGGAGTCTCCTCCTCCTCCAGCTCCTCCTCCTCCTCCTCCTCATCCTCTTCCTGCCCAGAGCCACAGCAGCCTCCTGCTGCCCAAGTTCTCCATCTCGGCCGAGAGCGAAGGAGAGGAGACTTCCTCGTCCGGCAAGCCGTCCTCTTCTCCCTCCTTCTCCCTGAGGGGAGAGGAGGAGGAGGAGGAGACGTCCTTCTCCCTGGGGGGAGAGGAAGAAGAGACCTCCTTCTCTCTGGGGGGAGAAGAAGAAGAGGAGACCTCCTTCTCTCTGGGGGGAGAAGAGACGTCCTTCTCCCTGGGAGACCTCCTCCACGACGCCACCACCCCCGGCAGCACGCACAGCGGAGCTACGCTCTCTGGTAAAAGGAAAAAAAAAACAAAAAAACAACTCCCTGGGCTGTATTCCAGTGTTGCCAACCCGCCAAAATCCAAAATGCACTAGTGGCACTTCCAAAACGCACTAGAATGCGCTAGATGCTGAAGGGAAGCACTAGAAACGGAAGCACACCACTACATAATGTAATGACCATTAATCTTCTACATTCTCTAGTTGTGTAGACTTGGCCTAACACACGTAATGAATATTTTAACTCTTGAGGGTGTAAAAATGAAACCAAATGGACCTGCAAGGGTCCATTTGGTTTCATTTTTACGCTCTCAAAGAGTTACATCTGGTTAACCAACTATCCATCATTTAGCCTGGGGACCACTGGTTGAAAACCACTATCATAGGAGGAAAAATGGTGCCTGTCAATCAATTTCGACCCAACTCACCAGCAGAAAAGCACCACCATTTTCCTATACCATTTTCCGCCAGGAATTTTTCACTAATTTTGGCGCTAGGGGTGTCTGGAAAAGACCTAAATATAGTGACTAATGCGCCAAGTTGGCAACACTGCTGCATTCCTTTTCGGATCCATGATAGTCATTGTCTTGTAGTCATCAAACATTCGGAACTTCCTTTTTCCCCCTCAAACCTTATTATCCATACTATAAAGAAATGCCTTGAGTGAATGTCTGTCTGAATGAACGAGTGTCTGTCTGAAACTAGCATAACTCCTCACTGACTGCACCAATCAGTCTGATTTTTCACACGGTCATTGAGCATAATATTAGGACTGACAACGTCCTTTTTTTCAAATTAACCAATTGTTGATTAATATAATGCATTTATTGGTGTATTAAATTTCCCCGTCCACTTGCATCAGCCAATGCAAAAAGCAAAACATGCACGTTGTCGCAGGCACGCACGCACGCACACACACACACACACACACACACGCACGCACGCGCGCGCGCGCACACACATACACACACACACACACACACACACACACACACACACACACAGACACGTTGCAAAACAACCCAAGATATTTCAAATTAGAGTGCCTATAGTTAAAGTAATTTGAAACACTACTACTGCTACTAACTAACTACAGTTGTGTCACCACTAAACCCACAGAATTTCATCATTGAAAACAGAAAACTCTCTGAGTCAGACCTTTAGCTTTATGCATGCTGCGTGTCTGTTGCAACTTCAACAACTGATGTTATCATTGATTTTTTTTTTTTACTTGCCTAATAAAAGACCTGTAACTGAAAATGTTCTTCTGCCCCCCGATTCATTTTAAACACCCAGGGTCCCACTACCCCATGTTTCGAAATATATGATACTCTGATAACCCACTGCCTTGTGTCCTGTGGTGACGTATTTAGGGAGTTTCTCGGAGCATTTGGACCAGCTGACGTCCAGAGGTGAGGCTGACGGCGGGTCAGATCCAGGGGTCCTCCAGACCAACAACACCCTGCTGCACCCTGAGGGCCCTGGGGACCGCCCCCCTGGACCCCCGGGGCCCTCTGGGGCCAAGGTCCCCAAATCTGCCTCTGCCAGCACCCTGTCACTGACCATACCGGGAGGTGAGAACACACACACACACACACACACACACACACACACACACACACACACACACACACACACACACACACACACACACACACACACACACACACACACACACACACACACACTTGCTAATTATAATGCTCAAGTACTGATCAAATCGATTATTTGCATTGCGAAACGATTAAATCCACAGTCATTTGACACCATAGGCATACAATGTTTGCTGTTTACATTTTGATATCATTTCAATTTGTTTACTTAAAATGTACATTATGATACAGTTCCTCTATTGTTACTCCCCTAGTGGAAAAAAACATACACAAACATTTTTATTTTTTCCCCCAAGAACAACAAGACAACTTTGATCTAAAAATATAGCGAATAGTGAATTGAACATTGTCTATTTTCAGTTAATCTTAAGCACTCCTTTTTCAATGTAGGGAATTTATTTTAGTTTTGTTTTTTGTTGTGAACAATAAAAAAAATGTTCACCCAAAATAGGGAATATATAATATAATGGATTCATAAAAGTATTGATTTAAAAAAAATCATAACAAATAACTAGTTATTACTATTTTTAACTACTTTAAAGGTGTACTAGGTGTAAAGGTGTACTTGACTGGTGGTCACTGCCGGTACTGAGATTTTTAGTTTTAGTCCTACACTTCCCAGCATCCCTTGCCCTTTAGGTCGCATTTTGATTGGCCCTTGTAATCAAGTTCACTGTGGGAACTGTGGGAACCACAGTACCTCCATCAGTTTTCGATAGAAAAATATTTAGAACAGGCTTTGAGGGCTGAAATTCATGGAATGGCTTATGTGACTAATATGCCTGTCACAATGGATATCAAACTTAATATTTGTGTTCTTATGAAAAAGTGACCTCGTATACCTTTAATCCAATAACTACTTCTCTATGCTCCTCAGATGTGTTCGGGGCGTCGCCTCTCGCCAGCCCCCTCTCTCCCTATTCGCTGTCCTCTGACCCCTCCTCCTCCCGGGACTCCTCCCCCAGCCGCGACTCCGCCGCCTCCCTGGGAGGAGGCGTGGCCAACCCGCGGCAGCCCATCGTCATCCACAGCTCCGGGAAGAAGTTCGGCTTCACGCTGCGCGCCATCCGGGTGTACGCGTGTGACAGCGACGTCTACACCGTCTACCACATGGTCTGGGTGAGGAGACGACACACTTTGACCCCTTTTCTGTACTGAACGCGTTTGGGTGTTTTAGCTGTTGAAAAATAGCAGATCTACAAGCTCACATAGCGCCACCGAGAGGCGCGATGTGAGCTTGTAGTTCTGCTATTTTTTGAAAAATTGTGAAAATGTGTGGTGAATCTCTGAAACATTTTTAACTCAATTCTTTTGCTTCTGGGGGATCTCTAGAGCAACATGTTTTTAGATGGTGGTCTGCAGCCAAATATGGATGTTGCTGCAGCTATAATCTGGTGTCAGGACCTACTGTATAATCTTGTGTCAGAAAGTCGAATCGAGGCTCAGGACACAATGGGTGAACTGATTCATCTTTTCCATCACTAGATGGCGCTAACGATAATTCAGCTCAGAGCAACAGTCACTAGCATTCTGTTAGGTTGCCACTGAGCCACTAAACACGGTCGCTTTGTTCATTTGGTACCAACTAAACTAGAACATTGCTAGTCCTTTTGATGGAATCCTCCATCAAAAGGACTAGCAATGCCTTCACAACAGCTTTCCTTTTCTTCAGGCTGATGGGAAAGCCAGCCAAGCTTCATGTTTTAGGTTGTTATTAGAGAAATTTAAAGATAATAGAGGTAGTCCTGGGCGGTATTGATTTTTTTAATATCTGTATTGATAATGTGTTAATTAGCTCGATATTCAATGTTACCAGTATTGACCACTAGATGGCAATGACATGACACGTTCCACCAGTCACCTAGTTCTCAGAATTGTGACATTGAGGGGTCAGAAACTGAGCGCTCTGCTGTTCAAGCAGCCTAAATAGGGAAAAACTGGAGTTGGAAATACATTGTTTCCAAAAAGCCTAGTCCAAATAAGGGCTATTTTAGGCATGTGTGTAACATGAAAATTGTTTGTATAGTTACAATTAAAAGTGTCATTGCTCATATTTTAATAGAATACAGTATAATGTTGGTATTTGACGACCCATAGACCCAACAATATTACTCGGTATTGATTTCCAATATCGCGATAAACGGTAATACCGGTATATTGCCCAAGACTAAATAGAGGCAACTTTAGTGTGTACAAACACTGTGTTTGTAAACAGATTTGTTTAAAACAGAATCCAGCTCCACCTCACCTCCACTCTATCGGCTCATTATGAATCTGCTCGAGATATTTTCATGATTTGTTGACGACAACAAAGTTCTGGACCGTCTGCAGGACGAAGCAGCGGCTAGTCATTTATCTGAGGACCCCCCGGAATCCTCTCAGGGACCACTGGTAGAAAACCACTGCTCTAGTCCATTATGCAGGCAAGTTAGCTCTAGGGTTAGGGCACTGCTTAATTTGTAACTTGGGAGGTGCTGGAGCGCATCTCATGTGCATGCACGCCACACACCCGCCCAAAAGTCGTTTTTTAGGGCAGAATATTGTGTGGCTTCCTGGGTACCTTTTAATCGTTATTATAGCGATCATAATCCACCGTGCGTCGCGAGGGAAGGGCAGACGGTTAGTGTCAGCAGGAGTGGAAGGAGTAACAGCAGCAGCCCAGCTATCCAGCTAGTACCCGGTATCCCACAGGACCGGTGTGTCAAGTTAATCTCACAATAACATCCTGCTTGCAGGCAGTAGACCTTCACAATAAAAGGTTCAGCAGTACATTCTGTGTCTCTCCTTGGTGTCAGAACGTGGAGGACAGCGGTCCGGCCCAGCAGGCGGGGGTGAAAGCAGGAGACCTGATCACTCACGTCAACGGAGAGTCTGTCCACGGGCTGATGCACACCGAGGTGGTGGAGCTGCTGCTGAAGGTAGTGTACGATCTCACACACACTTGTTTTTGCTACATGGTGGGGACCCATGACTGTATCCTCCCGTGTGGGGACACCCCTTTCTAAACATGCTACAGCCCTGAAAAAAAATCAGGTATGACCAGAAAAAAATCAGAAAAGATAACGTTTTTTCTCCAGATCTGACTGGGTCCGTCATATATGTTTCGGTCATATATGAACATACAAAGAGAATGTACAAGTGATGGTCTTACAGATGGCCGAAAGGGAACGGGCTGAAGCCGAAGCTTATTAAGCAGTACAGTGTACAGTATGTATTCATACAATACACACTGCACATACACACACTTAGACATATGCATGTATGTGCGTTCATTCGTACATACATAAAGTATATACATACAACACCCACAAAGATGACTACATTGTGAGAAGAAAATCGAGTAACGTATAATGAGAGAAAAAAATAAAAAATCTTGCAGTTGCATGGGTTTGGCCAGTAGGGCGGTGACATTTTTACACACCTTAAACACACCTGTCGCCACGACCTATTGCATAACAGCAATGTTTTTTCTATCGATTTTAGATGATAATCCTTGTGGGGGCCGTCAGGACTTCTTTAAAATCTTACCAGGCATATCAGCAATGCTTTTTCTATCGAGTTAAACGATAATCTAAATAAGAAATTAGGTCCCTACGAGGTGAGTGTGTTGTTAGATGTCGGTCCCCACAATGTAGCAAAAACACGCACCCCTCACCCACTGGCTAATCCAGGCGTGGCTTTACGAATAGGACAAAAGTGTGTAACAACAGATTGTGATGAAATGTTTAAAAAGCGTCTAACAAACGGACACTTCTTCGCTCCCTCCCAGGGGCGGATTGGCCATCTGGAGTACAGGGGTTTCCCCTGTGGCCTGCGCCACCTAGTGGCCTGGACAGGGTTTTTTTTTTTTTTTTTTTCTCAGGGCAGGCCAGGGCACCAGGCCCAGGCCAGGCAAACTAGTGTTTCTATCCTTCAAAAAAGAAAAGGTGTCCTACACCAGAGCCTTCAAGTAGGAGAGATCTTCTACATTCTCTAGTTGTGTAGACTAAGTTGGGCTAATTCACATGAATATTTTAACTCTTGAGGTTGTAAAAATGAAACCAAATGGACCCGCAAGGGTCCATTTGGTTTCATTTTTACGCTCTCAAAGAGTTACATCTGGTTAACCAGTGGCCTGGCAAAGGCAAAATTGTCCCGGTGGGAAAATATGTGCCAATCCGCCCCTGCTCACTTCCTCCCTCCCGCCACAGAGCGGCAGCAGAGTGTCCATCTCCACCACGCCGTTCGAGAACACGTCCATCAGGACGGGCCCCGCGCGCAGGAACAGCTACCGCAGCAAGATGGTCCGCTGCAACAAGAAGAGCAAGAAGGACAAGACCCCCGAAAGGTACGGACACGGTAGATCGAAGGGGGGGGGACTCATGGAACAAGGCCAGGGGGTTTTAGAGAAGGGAGATGAGCCTGGGACGTGTGGAGCGCTTGTCCAGGTTGTTTGGGGACAGGAGACGGGAGTCTGGGATGTGTGTAGCGTTGGCCAGGGCGTTTTAGGGCCCTGATACACCTAGCAATGTTTTGATCAACATCAACAAGCAATGTCAATTATCAACGTTGACTTTTCTATAGAAAATGATCAACTCCTGGTTGTTCAGAAAAGTCAGATCTTCAATCCTCCAATCACAGCCCTCCTTGGCGTCACCTGAGGCTTCTTTTTCTGTACAAATGGAACCAAATGGACCCACTAGGTTATAGGGCGGCTGTGGCTCAGGAGGTAGAGCAGGTCGGCCAATGATCCAATGGTCGGCGGTTTGAATCCCGGCTCCTCCTGTCTACATGTCGAAGTGTCCTTGGGCAAGACACTGAACCCCACCTTGCCTCCAGTGGTTGCCACCACTGGTGTATGAATGTGGGAAGTGGGGACGCTGGCGTTGACTGTTCACCGCTCTACTTCCCAATGTATGAATGAATGGACCATTGTAAGCGCTTTGACTATACACGCTGTGCATAGAAAAGCGCTATAAAAATGCAATCCATTATTATTATTATTATTATCATCATTATTATTATTATTACTAGGGTCCATTTGGTTCACATTTGTACACTCTCAGGAAAAAAATGAAAATGGGTGCAATTCCCCTTTTAACGGGAGGTGTTGCCTATTGCCGTGTGTCTCATCATGTTGCCTCGTTGATGTTGACATTGTTAGTTGGTGTTGATCAAAATATTGCTAGTGTATCAGGGCCTTTAGAGAAGGGTCTTCTCCCTTCTCTAAAGGCATTGAGATACTACAAGTAAAGAAGGATTTATCTCTGTGTTGTGGCCAGCAGGCGGCGCTCTGTGTTCCGGCGCTTCGCCATGCAGCCGTCTCCTCTCCTCCACGCCAGCCGAAGCTTCTCCTCTCTGAGCCACTCCCTCTCCTCTGGAGACAGCCTACCAGGGTCCCCCACACACAGCCTCAACCAATCAGGTAGGACCCTGCCCCACCCCACACACAGCCTCAACCAATGAGGTGGTTCTCCTCAATGTATCTGTTGGAAGCGAGTAGCGACGTCCTTTGATCTCGCCGCTTTCCGCCTGCACCAGAGCTCTGCACGTTCCATCTGATTACTTAGTCCTACCCTCATGAAAAAACGCTATTGAATCACTACTCATTCAATTGTGTTTTTACTGTGATTTGTGGAGTAAAGAAGTAGCGAAATGGCCCATTTCACTACGTTTCACGACACCCCCCCCCCACGCGTCCCCCCTCCACTACCAGTGACGTGCACAGAGATTTTGAAGGGCAGGTGCTCAAATGTTACCAGGAGGGCATCCCAGCCGCCCGACGAAGCCGGACGGCTAGAAAATTTTGGGTTTTTGGGGGGATTAAAAACGCATAGATAACAGCATTTCAGCATCTACAAGTACAACTATTCAAACACATTAGGCTACTGCTATATGAAATGGTTTGAGGAAAATAAACACACAAGAGAACTACAAATATCACAATTTTAAAAAATTGCAAAGTGTGGTTGCCGCAGTCGCTTGTTTCGTCCCCTTGCACTAATTTTGGCCGTCGGTTATGATGTTGACTATTCAATTCACCAGAGAGCTCCAGAGAGTATGTGTGCCAAATCTTCTGATATTTGAACAAAATATGTAGGAATAGGGGCAAAAGTGTGTTTTGGAGAAAATTCAAAATGGCGGAAAATCGATACTGGCGGAAATGAGCGTGGCCTAGATGGAGAGATACGTCATGACCCAAGGAATGCTGGGGAAAAAGAATTTTAAATTCATGACCTACGGTTCAAGAGTTATGGGCCAAAACGTAAAGTGGGCTGTTATAGCGCCACCATGAGGCCGACCAATACATTTTTTTGGCTCCCTGTTGGTGCCACCACCCACAACATGCGATTCAAATTTGGGGAGGTTTGGACATTTGATGAATGATTTGTGGCACTTATTTGTGAAATAGGCCCCTCCCACTAACTTTGGAAGCCAATTATGGGCAAATGATACGCTTAATCAAAAATCTGTGTGGTCACTTTTATCGGATAGGTCCACAGAGCATGTGTGCCATTTTTTGTAAGATTTGACTAAAATATGTAGGATTAGGGGCAAAAACTGTGTTTTCAACAACATTCAAAACTTTAATGGCGGAAATGGGCGTGGCCTATATGGAGAGATGCTTCATGACCCAAGGGATGCTGCGAAAAAGGAATTTTAAATTTACGACTTACGGTTCAAGAGTTATGGGCCAAAACGTAACTGGCTGTTTGGTGGGCTGTTATAGCGCCACCATGAGGCCGACCGATAAATTTTCAAAATTAAATATTTTTTAAAAATATGTCCAACCACCTCCCCAGGTTTTGTAACCATAGCCCTTATGGTCTCAGAGGGAAAAATCGTTGAACTCTATGTTTTGCTCTTTTAAAAAGGGCATGTTGGTCCAGAGAGGGCCACTTGGGGGTGCTCAAGCACCCCTTGGCGTCTTACTGTGCACGCCCCTGTCCACAACACCCCTGTATATAAAATAATTTAGTTGTGAGAAGTGTGGGGGGGGGGGGGGGGGGGGGGCGCTGTCCCCCTGCGTCACCCCTCCACTATACCCCTGATCACTACTAACAACCCGCTTGTGTTTCCTCCACAGGAGGAGGTGGTGGAGGCACCCCGTCCTCCCAGAGCAGCTCGCCCAGCTCCAGCGCCCCCAACTCCCCCGCCGGCTCGGGTCACATCCGGCCCAGCACGCTGCACGGCCTGGGCCCCGGCGTGGGCATGGTGGGGGGCCCCAGCGGCCTGGTGGGGGGCCCCAACAAGCTGACGCCGGGCCAAAGGCTCCGGGGTGGACAGCAGGGGCGGCGCAAGTCAGCGGGCAGCATCCCCCTGTCCCCGCTGGCCCGCACGCCCTCGCCCACACCACAGCCCCCCGCCTCCCCCCAGAGGTCGCCCTCCCCACTGCTGCACCACGGAGGAGGAGTCAGCGCTCTGTCCAACAAGGTGAGGAATGGGTTGGGGGCAGGGTTATTATAGTTATTTTTTCATTTTAGTTTAGCTTTAGTTAGTTTTGAAGTGGGGGGCGGCTTCATCGCTTGTGTCCCTTCGGCAATGAAGCCGCACCCATACCATTTTCGGTTACAGGACGTTTATTAGGCAAGTAAAGCATCAATAATAACATCAGTTGTTGTTGAAGTTGCAACAGACACGCAGCATGCATAAAGCTAAAGGTCTGACTCAGAGAGTTTTCTGTTTTCAATGATGAAATGCTGTTGGTTTAGTGGTGTCAGTAGCAGTAGTAGTGTTTCAAATCATTTTAAATATAAGCACTTTAATTTGAAATATCTTGGGTTGTTTTGCATGGCATCGTGTTTGGGGGTGGGGGGGGGGGGGGGGACAGACTGGGTATTTAGGGGGGCACTGCCCCCCCCCCATGCCCATGCCTAGATCCACCCCTGTGGCTCTGGGCACAGTGAAAGTATTTTTTGCGACCCTGGTTATTTAATTTAGTGATCTAACATCCTTCTCCCTCTCCCTCTTCCTCTCAGATGACCCCTCCGTCCGTGGTGGTAGCGTTCCCCCCGGCCGTCAGCAAAGGCCACTCCCCTCCCAGCATCGTGCGCCACATGGTGCGTCCCAAGAGCGCCGAGCCGCCGCGCTCGCCCCTGCTGAAGCGCGTCCAGTCCGAGGAGAAGCTGGCCCCATCCTACCAAGGTGGGTCATATGACTGGCTGTCGAGTAGGAGGCGTAACCATATGGTTTATTCTTTTGTGTGTGTGTGGCTTCGCGCCACGGGCGATGAAGTCTCACCCATTCCATTTTCGGTTACAGGACTTTTATTAGTCTAGAAAAGCATCAATAATAACATCAGTTGAAGTTGCAACAGACACGCAGCATGCATAAAGCTAAAGGTCTGCCACACAGTTTTCTGTTTTCAATGATAAAATGCTGTTGGTTTAGTGGTGCCACAATTGTAGTTAATTTAGTAGCAGTAGTAGTGTTTCAAATCATTTTAAATTAGGGGTGTTGAATGATTAAAATTTTTAATCAAATTAATCACACCTTCAAAATTTATTTAATCATGATTAATCACCATTCGGACTATTTCGGACAATATGCCATGTTTTCCTGTGTATTGTTGCGGAAATGGAAAGACAGCAGGGCTATTCAACTAAATTGTTCAGGAGTCCGCATTGCCAAAAACCCAAGGGGCCCGGGGGCCAGACTGCCACAGAGACTACTCTCTACCATGACACATGTGTACACACATAGCCACATTTTTTAAAGTATTTCACTTTTAAAATGCTCCATTTATAAGAAAAGTGCAATGTGCATCTGGTCTTTCTAACATGCATCATATTTGAACCAAATCAAAATACACGTTTATAGTGCAGCTTATGAAAAGGTTGTTCATATCTGCACAACAGCAGCAAATCACAACATCTAAGGCACACTTATTGTGCTCTCTCTTTAATTCTCAAAAGGCTTCCAACAGGGGACAGGACAGGACAGGGGAGAGGACTAGCCTACACACAGGCAACTAATGACTGATGGCACATCTTTGACTGGCCAGTGGCCATACAATAGGGCCCACCACGTTCATTTCATCAAGACACACAAATACAAATATTCACTAATGCAACGCCAAAAGCAGAAAATCATAGTAGAGGTAAACAGGGAAAGAAATAGAAATCTACCTCCTGCAGCCAGCATGCACTCGACTCTTCATCATCTCTGGGTGTTTTTTTCTTCTTGACAATAATCCATAATAATAAAACAGTGGCGTCTCTTACCATCGGATTATTTTGCGACAGCATTGACTTAGTTACAGAGCAAATACGTCTGCCTGCGCTCCCTATGGAGTTTCAATTTAGCCATTATTTCTCGGTCCACTCGTTATTAAACTGGCGATTTTCTGAATCAACTTTTCTTCTCAGTTTCGATGGCGACGCGGCTAAACAAACACACCATTCATTCATTCGTTCATTCATTCATTCATTCACACCACAATAGTTGGGAGTGATCCGAAAGAGCTCCGTGTTTGGTTTGTTTACATCTCACTTCACGTGGAGGAAGTAGACCTCCTCTGGAAGGGAAGTGGAAGGGACCATAGAGACTAGTGACAGACTAGCGACATTGAGGGGTCACAGAACAGAGCGTGCGCTGCTATTCAGTTAGCTGTACTCATGCTCAGTGGAAATGAAGAGCAGCCGCCATTAGACCATTCCATGGAAGTGAACGGAGATGTCAGGCCACCAGTTTAGTAGCCCTGATATACTCGCTCGAGCCCATAGACTCCAATGCATTCCGCAACTTTGTCCCTATTTGTTGTCCCCCTTTAATAGAGTCGCCAGCGAGTGGAATCACATCCGAGACAGAGCGTGCGCACGCACGAGCGTGCGCGCGCGTGCATGTGCGTTAATTGCGTTAAAAAATTTGACGCAAATAACGTAGAAATTTAATCAACGCCGTTAACGCGTTAAAAATCAACACCATTATTTTAAATATAAGCACTTTAATTTGAAATATCTTGGGTTGTTTTGCATGCTATCGTGCTTGGGGGGGCAGACTGGGTATTTAGGGGGGCATTTTCTATTTAGATTAGATTCTATAGCTTAGCCTTTGACTTCCCACAGATGTTGTAGATCTGGGGTTTTCAACAGGCGTTCCGGGGACCACCAGTGGTCCAAATGGACCCGCAAGGGTCCATTTGGTTTCATTTTTACACTCTCAAGAGTTAAAATATTCATCACCTGAATTAGCACCACTTAATTAAGAAGTTTACACTTTTGTGGTGGGCAAAATACAGCCTGGAATTGTGGACAAAATCAAAAGAATTATTTGGTGTGAAAATGTAATCAGATGGTGGTCCGTGGCTCAAATGCTCAATAAAGGGTGGTCCCTGGAGTCAAAAAGGTTGAAAACCACTGTTGTAGATTGTTACTATAACACCTTGTCAATACCTTTACCCTCCCTCTCTCCCCCTACACACACACACACACACACACACACACACACACACACACACACACACACACACACACACACACACACATACACACACACCCTCTCTCTCTCAGGAGCAGACAAGAAGCTGCTGTGTCCCAGGAAGCTGAGCTTGGAGGTGACCCAGGAGGAAGGGGTCCTCCAGGGCGAGGTGTCGAGGCCTCCGGGGTCCCCCAGGGACCCCCACCACCACCACCACCACCACCACCCCTCCCTGCACAGCCTGGAGGAGACCCCCTGCGTGGCCCGCGTCCGCCCCGCCGAACAGGGCTGTCTGAAGAGGCCGCAGGGCCGCAAGGTCTGTCTGCATCTGTATGATCTACAATCACACACAACCAACTGTGTCTCTGCCGTTAAATAAACTGTTTACTTAAAGGGGAACGCCACCCATTTTCAACATTTTAATATGTTATTAAAGTTAGGGTAAGTGATTTGAAATTCATGGTGTAGTACCAGCCTGGTGCACTAGGGGCGTCCAACAGTAGCTACACTATGTGAACCTGCTGCTCGATCCTGATTGGAGGAGAATTCACCCACCACCTGGGGAACTTTTATTCCTCTGCTAACGTGGGGGAGGGGAAACTCCATATATGGTTTCCACACCTTATAATAGAGCATTTTAACAGAAAAAAATCTTTTTTGGGTGATATCTGACAAAAGTGAAATCACTTCCCCTACCTTTAATATACCTTTAGAGATGTTGTGTGGACATGATAAAAAAAGTTCCCCCAATTCTGTATTCCCTAAAAATGGGGGCGGCAGTGGCTCAGGGGTAGAGTCACCGGATGGTAACCACAAGGTTGCCGGTTCGATCCCGGGCTCCCGCAGAGTTAGTGTTGAAGTGTCCTTGAGCAAGACACTGAACCCCTAATTGCTCCTGATGTGCTAGTAGGTACCTTGCATGGTTTCCACTGCCATCAGTGTATGAATGTGAGTGTGAATGTGATGCACAAGCTATGTAAAGCGCCTTGGATAAAGGCGCTATATAAATGCACCATTTACCATTTATGAAAAAATCATTAACATGGTGAAATACATCTGATGACATCATTAAGATGTGTTTCACCATGTTAATGATTTTTCTTTCAGACCCCTTTTTCCTGAGAGGGTACAAATCAGGATTCTTTTGAAAATGGGTGGAATTCCCCTTTAAATAAACTGTTTAACTTTTTTTGTTTTAATTTTTATTTTTTTTAAGTGTAATATCCCTTTAAACCTACAGTACCATGGTAACCTACTGTGAAGCAACAGTGATATTGTTGTAACTGTTATACAACAATATCACTGTTGTTGATAGCCGTTGTTACTTCTATTGTTATATTTATTATTATGTTTTCTAGCCCAACCTGAACATATAGAGTTAATTTTTATTAGTAGTATTCTTTATTGTCATGGTTGTTTATTGTAACATTCGGGGCTGGGACCTATGGATATTCTTCTCTCTGGATCACCAAAGAAAGCTCTTATCTTCTCTTCTCTCTCCAGGTTGGACGTCAGGAGTCTGTGGAAGATCTGGACAAGGACAAGCTCAAGTCCAAGGTATGGAACATCCAACATGAATGATGCTGTTGATGTTCCTCTGAAAGTGTGTGTGTGGGGGTGGGGGGCAGAGGACATTGGTTCAGCGGTTACCTGTGTGCTAACGACAACTAGAAGGAGATTCTTAGAAAGGGCTTTTGAATGCATTGGATTGAATGGGTGCGAATGGGACGCGCCCATTCTGTCCCAAATGAAAGTCAGCAACGGGATCTTTATCAGACGATGCGCTCAGACTAATAGATGGTTTAAAGAATGAAATCTACATTTCGTTGTGTGGTAAGAACACGACTGGCTCGAGTCTGGCGGTCAAAGAACTAATAAGCCTCATATGGATAAAACATACATATAATATGTTCTTTAGTTTAAAAACAGTTCATATTTCTATCCATTGGGGGCACCATTTTACTGTGCCTGTCATAGGTACTGTATGACGTCACAGGAGATTTTCCTCCAGGGAAAACCCTGGAGGAAAATCTTTCCCGGAAAATTCTTGCCTGGGGCCTCTATAGATTAGCTGTAGCTTAGCTGTGCTTCTGGCTATAGTAGCTTGCAGACAAGGGTAAGGTTCTCATTTTCGCAGGTCTGGCTCATGGACTATGAACTCACTAGAAGGGTGAAAAGAGCGTCACGACCGTTCGATTCCCTCCTGGTTTGGCAGGTGGTGGTGAAGCGCCAGGACTGGTCCGAGAGGCGGGAGTCTCTGCACAAGCAGGAGGCTCTGCGCGACCCCGCGGACCCCTCCTCTTCCTCCTCCTCCTCCATGTCAGCGGACGACAGGGGGGTCCTCCTGCAGGGATGCTGGGGTCCAGAGCGGTCCCAGAGCCTCGACGGTGGACCCCCGGAGACCACCACCTCTAAAGGAGCCAGCACGGCGCTCAAAGGTACAGGCAGTGATGGGCAGTAGCTTGTTACAAGTAGCTAAGCTACATAGCTTAACTACATTTTCCCATAACTTGTAGTGTAGCTTACTACATTTGTTCTGGGAATAGCTTGTAGTGAAGCTACACCACTTGTTTCGAGTAGCTTGTTGTGAAGCTACAATACTTGTTTCAAGTAACAAGGATTGTAGCTTACTACATTTTTGCACACACATTTTCAAATTATATTTCTACCCATTTTTTAATGGGTAGAAATATAATATACATCCCAAAACTTAGACATACCACCATCCTATGTTCAAACCCACCCCTAGATTATTATTATGTTTATTATGTTTTGTTGATGTAGCAAGCTACATCAAGCTAATTTTGTCGTGTAGCTTGTAGTGTAGCTTCCTACAATTTTCTGAGGATAGCTTAGCTATAGCTTAGCTATATGTTTTTTCAATGATAACAAGTAGTGTAGCTTACTACATTTTCCCAGTAACTTGCCCATCACTGGGTACAGGACAACGCCCGGAGGACGCTTTGTTATGGAAACTAATCCAGTGGTTTTCAACCTTTTTCATACCAGAGCCCACTATTTATCTAGCCACGAAGTCCAGGGTTATAATATAACTAACTAAACTAACTAAAAAAATGGAAACTACAATTCAAAAAACATTTGAGTTAACTGAAACTAATAGACTAAAAATGAATGAAAAAGAAAAAGATAACTAAACTAAAACTGTGGGTTCAGAAAAGTAACTGAAATTATACCCAAAATACCCTTAGTTTTTTTTTTTTTTTTTTTTTTTTTTTAAATTCCACCCATTTTCAACATTTTTTCTGAGAGCGCACAAATGCAACCAAATGAACCCTAACGGGTTCATTTGGCTATTTGTACACTTTCAGAAAAAAAGAAGCGTCTAAAGAAATCCATTAACATGGTGATGTCATCAAGGTATACCACCCAAGATGAATACCAACCGACTAAGATTTTAGTCTTAGCTTTTGCTTCACAATTGAGAGATAACTGGCAAAATATTGGAAATTCACCTATTTTCAGCATTTTATTTTACTATGTCATTAATATACCTTAGAGATGTTGAGTGGACATGATAAAAACAACCCCCCATTTTGTGTTTCCTAGAAACAGAGGTCCGAAAAAAAACATTAACATGGTGAAACCCAACTTGATGACGTCATCAAGTTGGGTTTCACCATGTTAATGCTTTTCCTTTTCAACCTTTTTCCTGAGAGTGTACAAATGAACCAAATGGACCCCCTAGGGTCCATTTGGTTCCATTTGTACACTCTCAGGGAAATCTTGGGAAAATGGGTGGAATTCCCCTTTGAAAATTTACATTTAAACATCTGAAATAATTCACCTGTTTAAATGCAATTTTCACTGTTTTGTTTTCTCCGAAAATCCAGCCTAGAATTGTGGACAAAAGCAAAAATAAATCCTTAGTTTTGGGGGTCCGTGGGGCTGAAAATGTCCTCCGTGGCTCAAGTTCTGAATAGGTATTGGTCCCTAGTATCAAAAAGGTTGAAAACCACTGACTTACACAACGCCGTTGTCCTACCTTTTTATTTTAAAGACGTTCTCTACAAGAAGCTCAGCACCCGCCAGGCGGCCTGCGAGGGTCTCTCTGAGACGGCGTGTCCGTGTGGAGACGGACCCCACGAGGGACCCCCCCCGCTGCTGCTGTGCCCGGCGGCCCACCACCACCACCACCACCACCACGCCGCCGCCATCGCCGCCTCCTCCTCCTCCTCCTCCTCCTCCTGCAGGGGGGCGGGAGGGAAGGAGGGGGGCGGAGCCAAAGCGGCCACGCCCCCCAGCATGGACCTGTTTGCCCGTAAGAGGCTGTCCTTCGAGGAGAGGGAGGAGGGGCTCTGCAGGCTGTCCCCCGCCGCCGGAGGGAAACACGAGAGCCTGCACTTCGGAGCCAGGTCTTACACCCCCCCCAAACTTTTACGTGTTTTCTGTTTCCATGGGGTAACCCGCAGAGACGTTTTTTTTGCCGTTAAGCAGACTAGGCAGTTGCCATGAGGGGAGGGGGCACCAGTGGAGATTTCGTTTGCCTGGGGCTCCAAATTGCTTAGAAACACCACTGGTAACATGTAAATTTGGCCACGTTACGATGTGGGAACCGCAGTTGACTTGTAGTGGTTCTCACGTCATGTCACTATGTACGAATGAACGTTTTCTTGTGGCATATCCATCCTCCCATGATGTCCCAAGTCTCACGCCAAACTCCAATTCCCTCCTGCTGTTTTTTAGATAGTTAATACTCTCAGCTGCCTGTTATTGCGCTTGTGGTAGCTGTTGGATTTGGGAAAAAGGACTGAATAAAGAATTTGTTAAAATTGATATGATGAAAGGACTGTATATTTTCGATAGCTCAAAATGTGGAGAGCCAAATTTAGAACAGGCTATAATGACCAAACCCAAAATGTAATCAGAGTAAAATATACCAGAGAAAAACCTTTTAGCTGTCCTGATGTACAATTTGCCATAAAGTAATGTTTAGCTTTAAGAGCTTTTAGAAATAGTTCCAAATGTAACCCTGGAAAAGATTAAAAATGATTATGAGTAAATATACCCATAAATCCTGAAGATTACCTTACAGCAAGGACAAGCTGAGGAAACCAAATGGACCCATGGATTGAAACACAGAAAAACACACAGTCGGCAAGTCAGTTCAGTGGAAAAGATGAAAAAAGTCTGTATTATGGGGGAGAAGCAAAAGATTTATTCCAAAAGCCCACAGACGTCGCACAAAAATTGTAAGACATTCTCCCAAAGAATTATATTTCATTTGTTATCAGGAAATACACGTGGCATACAAGTGAACAACTTCCCGCATGACGTTTACTGCAAAGACTTATGGGAAAAGAAGTTTTAATACAATGAAGATGTAGTTTTCATACAAGTTCTACCCAGCAACAGAGAGTCTGAGAGGGACGAATCCTTCTCACACTAGCAGGTGCATAGATAAGAATTAACCATAACAACGTCTGGGAAACAAAACGATTTAACCATAACAACCTAGTACATTGTGATCTGTGTAATATCAAAGGACAAAGAAATCTTTAACCTAGTCAGCAGTATGCCAAAAGTATGCCAAAGGTGTCGAATAAATGTAGAAGTATGCAACTTGAACAACCCTGAAAACAGCAGATCTACAAGGTGGTAAAATGAATGGAACAGATCTACAAGATGCTAGCACAGCCCAGTTACAATCCATTGATGACATATGTAAATCATTCACAATACAATTCTGAAATATTAAATATTTCCAATATTTCCATCAGTAGCCTAGCAGCTGTTCTGTTGGCGACCAAGCATTTAAGAACGAATTCGTGAAAAAAATGGCGTCCCCAGCGACTGTGCTTAATTTTACTATAAGGTTAATTAGGGTTAGGTTTAGGCATAGTTTTACTGATAAATATCAGATCAGATAAAACCAGGCTTTTCATTATAGTCCTAACCCATACCCTTACTTTTATCTTGAAATTAAATGATTATTCCGCATACTCTAGTTCATCCTTTAGTCTTGGCCCTCCACAATATTTTATGCATCTCATTTGGCCCCTTGGGAAAAAATAATAATTGCCCACCCCTGTTATGTCCTAACCGTTCCTCTCTGATCCCGTCCCAGGTCCAAGAGCCTCCAGCTGGACTCGTCCATGTCCTACGAGCACCACATGAAGGCGGTGGCGGCGGGGGGCGTGGTCCACTCCAGCCCTGAAGGCCTGTCCCTGAGCGCCGTCGGCTCTCCCAAGCTCTTCTCAACGCCGCGAGGAGGAGGAGGAGGAGAGAGCAGCGCCGTGGAGAAGCTCCAGGAGATGATGAGTCCGTCCCTGAGGAAGACCTCGTCCCTCCGGCCGCTGGAGGGGACGCTGGACATCGGCCTGCTGCAGGGACCCCTGCCGCGGCTCTCCAAGACGGACGGCTGCCTGTCCTCCAGGCTGTCGGGGGACGGCGGCACGTCGTCGTCGCCGTCGGACTCTCCCCCTCCCCCCGCCTGGCTGCAGAGCCCCACCGCCGCTGCCGGCGCCGCCTCCTCGTCCAGCCCGCAGCTCCGACACGCCCAGGACAAGGCCAAGAAGAGCCCGCTCTGGGCCGCGGCGCCGAGCCCCCCCTCCTCCTCCTCCACTTACGGCAGCGTCGGGGGCCTCCACGCCTCCGCGAAGGTCCGCGAATCTCCTACACCGAAATGCAAAGACGTAGGAGGAGATACACCCGCTACAGAGGACGGCGAAGCTCTCGCGAAGGCCAAGTTGTCCAAGAACAAACCTAACCACGAGGAGGGCGAGGATGGTTTTGTCTTTGGCGCCGGCGTCAAACGGGAGAAGAGCACGCAGACGTCCTTCCTCCAACCCCAGAGCACGCAGACGTCTAGCGTCCAACCCCAGAGCACGCAGACGTCTAGCGTCCAACCCCAGAGCACGCAGACGTCTAGCGTCCAACCCCAGAGCACGCAGACGTCTAGCGTCCAACCCCAGAGCACGCAGACGTCTAGCGTCCAACCCCAGAGCACGCAGACATCTAGCGTCCAACCCCAGAGCACGCAGACGTCTAGCGTCCAACCCCAGAGCACGCAGACGTCTAGCGTCCAACCCCAGAGCACGCAGACGTCTAGCGTCCAACCCCAGAGCACGCAGACATCTAGCGTCCAACCCCAGAGCACCCAGACATCTATCGTCCAACCCCAGAGCACGCAGACGTCTAGCGTCCAACCCCAGAGCACGCAGACATCTAGCGTCCAACCCCAGAGCACCCAGACATCTAGCGTCCAACCCCAGAGCACGCAGACGTCTAGCGTCCAACCCCAGAGCACGCAGACATCTAGCGTCCAACCCCAGAGCACGCAGACGTCTAGCGTCCAACCCCAGAGCACGCAGACATCTAGCGTCCAACCCCAGAGCACGCAGACCTCTAGCGTCCAACCCCAGAGCACCCAGACCTCTATCGTCCAACCCCAGAGCACCAAGACCTCTGGTATCCAACCCCAAAGCACCCAGACGTCCTTCGTCCAATCCCAGAGCACTCAGACGTCCTTCGTCCAATCCCAGAGCACCCAGACGTCCTTCGTCCAATCCCAGAGCACCCAGACCTCTATCGTCCAACCCCAGAGCACGCAGACCTCTAGCGTCCAACCCCAGAGCACCCAGACCTCTATCGTCCAACCCCAGAGCACGCAGACCTCTAGCGTCCAACCCCAGAGCACGCAGACCTCTAGCATCCAGACACCCCGCGGCAGCGCCGGCGCCATTCGCCACGGCTTCTCTCTGTGCGGCAAAACGCCGTCCATCCGCGAGGTGAGCAACGAGGACCAGGAGGACGACGTCGCGTCCGAAGAAGAGGCGTCTAGACCTGCGTCTTGGAGCGCCGCGTCCGAGCCGGAGACTCGGAAGACGACCCATGGCGCAGCTGGGGCCCGTCGCGCTCCGGAGCCGCTAGAGCAAAGCGCCGATGCTGCCGCTGCATCATCATCATCATCGGCGACGCCCCCTCAGCCTCGGGGTGGCGCCCGCAGAAATATCACCACCGCACCGACCTCGAGTGCGACCCAAAGCAGCACTGCCGCCGTCTGCGTGCACTACGTGTTGGAAGACCCCCCACATCTCTCGAAGCAGCAGTTTTTGTTCACCTCCGAGCCTCCTCCGAAGGAGGACATCGATTTGGTAGCGCAGCGGCCGCGACGGTACTGCTGGGAAACGACACCGAACAGGGATGCCGGCGCAGCGGTACAGCCGCAACCCGCCGCCGCCAGACCCGCCGTGAAGGAGGCCGGCGCTACGACCGGCGTCTATTCCAAAGAGATCTACACGTCCAGCGCCATGCGAGGAGACGCGCCGAGCACAGCGAAACCGACGACAAACTACGCGCTCGAGAAGGCAGGTGGGGAATCTCTCTGTTCGGCAGACCTTCCGGAGTCCAAGACGTCGCCGGCATCGAGCGAAGTCAAGCCGTCGTCGTCCAGAGGCGCAGCGTCCTCGCCGGAAACACAGACACCGCCGTCCGCGGCTTCAGAGATCGGCGACGAAGCGCTGCCATCATGGAGCCAAGGGAATGTTTCAAAAGCCGACGCGAGAAGCCAGGAGACGCGGACGTCGTCCGAGGTAAGGCTCCTCCCGGCCTCGTCTGCGCAAATCCTGAGAGAAGGCGTCACCACCGGCCCCTTCATCGCCGTCGCCGACACGCACCCGAAAGACTCGAGCAAGACCACGCTCACCGAGCGGAACGAACGGCGGGATAGCCCGCCGAGTGTCATCAGCAGCACCTCCGCGGTAGCTCTGGCCCGCAGCGCCAAGAAAGAAAACGCTGATTCCAAAAGGCAAAAGCCGGCGTCTCCCAAAAACGTAGCTGCTTCTTGTTCTCCTTCTCCTTCTCCTTCTTCTTCTTCTTCTTCTTCATCCTCGATCGTAAACGTCCAAGTGGCCAAACAACAAGTCCTGGAGACGGCGAGAGGACACCGTGCTAAAGACTGCGCAGAACCAAACAGACCCAGACAACCTTCGGTGGTTTCTACACCTTCCGCTCGGCAGCAAAGACCCCTGGACCCTCCTCCCCCGCGCTCCGCCCCGCCTCCGGCCGCTCCCCCGCGCTCCGCCTTGACAGCGGCCGCCGCCACCAAACGAGAAGCACAGCCTCCTCAGCCCAGTGGAGGAACAAAGACGCCGCCGCTGTCCAAAGACGGTCTCCTCCGGTCCGAACAGGGCGCCAAAGTCGCCAAAAGCCCCGCCCTGTTTGGGGGCGGGGCCGGCAGCGGGGGTCGCGGGGAAGCTCCGGATTCGACGCCCCACAACACCGCCAAGCACAGCAGCAGCAGCAGCGAGCGAATCGTAGCGTCCGATTCGAGGGCCGCCGAGAAACAGCCGTGGTCGCAGTCGTCGTCCTCCTCTTCTTCCTCCTCCTCCTCCGCTCGCGGTAAGGAGCAGTCGGAGAGGAGGAGGAAAGACGGTGTTGTCGCAGCGGCGTCGGAGGCTCCGCCCACTAGAGAGACTAGCGGTTCGGAGTCGAAGGACTGCGGCGGGAGCAGCACCAGGTTCTCCAAGACGGGGAAGGAAGTGTCGCCGCGCGGCTCGCTAAACAGGAAGTGAAGAGAGACGTTAGATAAGCAGCCGTTTGGTTCAGTGTTTTAGATTTTTTTTTTCTTTTTTGGGGGGGAGGGGCAGCGAGTTTAGGAAAACGAAGCAAAAACATTTTTTTGTTTTGTTTTGATTTTGTTTCTTTCGTGTCATCATGCCTTTCTTTAGATTTGAGTACCGGCGAAGCTGTGTTCGTAAACAGGGATAAAAGTCGCGCTTCTGTGTGCATATCGTGAGTGTGTGAATGTGTGTGTGTGCGCGCATTTGAAGCATATATAACACACTGTCCTGCGTTTATCCTGAGTCACTGAGCAGGTCCGCAGTGTCTACAGAGCACTGACAGAACGCTGGTCAACGGGTTGGTTCTCGTGTCTTCGTCGTTGCGTTGCTCTCCGAGGCGATTTCATCGGTCGGTTCGCTTCGGGTTTGTCGGGTAGACGGCAGTGGTTCTCCTCCCAACGTCTGGTCCAGGGACCTTCAGGGGTCCAAACGTGACTCTTAAACGCATGGGTGCCTGTGCGGGACCTGTAAGTCCATGTTAACAACTTGGACTTAAGACAAGTACTCGCACCGTCAAGGGCATTCGATGTGTTAACACATTGAGTGCCCTTGACTGTGTGAGTCCATGTTAACATGTAGAGAACGTAGAGATGTTGTGTGGATATGATAATAAGTCCCTCCATTCTGTGTTTCCTTGAAATGCACGCCCATATATTTCCGCTATTTAAATACGGTATTTGCTTCTGGAACAACATTTTCAGGAAGGTTGCCCAAAAAAACCAAACCCAAGCCCCAAAATGGGGGGAAGAGGGGGGGTCCCCTGACATGAAATAGGTTTGAGAGCCATTGTTTTATCCAGAGAACAGGTCTCAGATTCAGGTCTCACTGTGCTTTATGCCTTCACAGAAATACTCCATAGCTTTAGCCTTTTAGAGTGACTTTAACCAAGTAAAGAAAAACGTGCCATTATGCAGCACTTTATATGCATTCAGATTTGCCAAAATTATCGAAAAAATTTCCAAGACGAAAGAAGTAGCAGCTTCGTACGCACTCACTGTACCGTCGGATCGGCGATTTTCTTTTTAATGTTGATTTGTGGTCACGTGTCACCACCCTTTCCGAAGTCTGGAGGTCGGACGGAGTATACCTTACGCGTTAGTATTGTGTGTGAGTGTGTGTGTGTGTGTGACTGTGTGACTGTGTGTATGCGTGTACACAGAAAGATCACTGTTTTAGTTAGTCCTGTGATGTTTCTCGCTTTGGAACCCCCAGTAAGCACGGTCAGGACCGTTGACAAAATGGTCAAATCTAGCCCCAGAATATCACCGATTTCAACCAACACAAACTGTAGTGTCCACTAAAGACGGTCGTCCCTGGATGAATCCTAGAAACCCAGATTGAGGTTCAGACTAACTTAACCCTTAGTGTACCGGAACGCGTTTTTGGTGTTCTAAGCATTATGTTTTAACTATTGAAAAATAGCAGATCTACAAGCTCATAGCGCGCCACCGAGTGGCGCGCTATGAGCTTGTATCTCTGCTATTTTTGAAAAATCGTGTGAAAACGTGGTGCAAATCTTTTGAATGTTATGTTATTCAGAAACTAGATAGGACACAACGGGTTTAAATCAATCCCAACTACTCAGAACTGCCCCAGAATAAGCTTTATTGTTTCAACTGATGAATCCGCCCTGGAAATGACGTAAATATCATCCCCCATATTGGCTGTGATCTGGTCTATAGTATTGAATGTTACTGGAGTCTGCCGGTGACGTTATCCCATCCAGCCCATCTTTACGTCATTCCAGGGGCGGATCTAGGCATGGGCGGGGGGCGTTCGGGGGGGAATGTCTCCCTAAATGATCTGGACACAGTCAAGACGTCACTAATTTGTTCCGGTTCTGACCGTGCTGACTGGGAACACATTTAGTGCCGGGGGCCTTATGGGGAGTTTATGGAAGGTTTAAAAAAAAATTAAAATAAAGTTAAAACTTGCTGTTCTTTGGCAGGTTACAGAGTTGTTATTCACATTCCTCCTCGCGCTTCGCATCTGTACATTTCTAAAATCTTATCATTTTTATGCAAATGTGGTGTACATAAATATGACTACTGTAAAAAAAAAATAAGAAGAAATCAAGAAAAAAAAACATGGGCTTACATGAGTGTAGTTTGTATTATAAGGTATGTATAATATATTTTGCCACGTCGACGTTTGTAATACTTAAAAAAAAAGATATTGGTAGTGTCATCTTCTTTCTGCTTGACAATTATTCCTCGTGGTCTAGAATAAGCTAAACGTAATCGTCTCTATCGCGTGGAAACCTCAAATGACGTTCCCGAATCTGGTTTTAACTTTTCACCGTCAAACCGGCTACTTTCAGACGGGCTGTGATTAACCCATTTCGTCCTGACATTGTAGAATTCTACAAAACATTCGCTCTGAAAGAACATACTGAAAGATTTGTCCTGCATTCTCACCAAAACTAGCAGGCGTTCACGGCTCATAGTGCACCACTGAGTGGCGCGCTATGAGTCGTGAACAAGCCCTGAACGCCTGCTATTTTTCAATGAAAGTTCAAACACCACAAGTACAGTGCAGAGTGGTTGGGAATTACTTATATTTTTGGGAGCTGATATATTTCACTCCAAAATGCAATTATTATCTATATAAGTGTCCACTACACATCCTCATGCCTAAAAGGCAAAACTTGCCTTTTATCCAGACCATGGATAAAAGGACCATGTCGCCTTCTGAGACCCTCGTAAAAGGACTTATATGCCTTTTCTCTAAAAAGGCGTTCCGTGCCTTTTCCGTCAGAAGGCATAATGTGGTTAGTGATTTATTGGCAACACCTGGGGTATGAAGGAGCGCTTGTTTTATCTGCCGGCTACTACTAGTAGGGCGGGGCGAAGGAAGTTTTACTGAGGTTATGGTTAGGGTTAGGTTAGGTTTAGGCATAGGTTTACTGAGGTTAAGTTTAGGGTTAGGATTAGGTATAGGCATAGCTTAGGTTTACTGGGGTTATGTTTAGGGTTAGAGTTAGGTTAGGGTGAGAGTTAGACGGTGCTTTATGCGGTAACTAACCCTAAACATAACCTCAGTAAAACTATGCTTCGCCCCGCCCTACTAGTAGTAGCCGGCAGATAAAACAAGCGCTCCTTCATACCCCAGGTGTTGCCAATAAATCACTGTAACCACATTATGCCTTCTGACGGAAAAGGCACGGAACGCCTTTTTAGAGAAAAGGCATAGAAGTCCTTTTACGAGGGTCTCAGAAGGCGACATGGTCCTTTTATCCATGGTCTGGATAAAAGGCAAGTTTTGCCTTTTAGGCATGAGGATGTGTTGCTGTCCACCATGTCGATACTGTGTTGACACTCAACACGTTCACTATCACTTTTGGTTCAGCAGTGATTCAGCAATCTCAAGAGGGGGGGAGTGGCGCCCGGTGTTTGGCTGAACCACGGCTGAGCTAAAAGTGAAAGTGTCAGCACACTATTGATATGGTGGAGGGTAGAATGTATAGCAAAAATATTTTTTGAAGCGATGGAAATTGTTGAATTTAAACATCCCATAGCCCCATTCTACGCTCATGGTTAGGCGCGTTAAATCGCTCCCTGTTTGAGACAACCTAAACGCCAAGACAAAAATATTCATAAACTGGCCCACATGAATTCAGAAAACTAACTTTAGAACTTGTTTTCTACAGATTAATAATACCAATTGTAATTGTATATTGTATGTAGTATGACGGGCATTAATTCACAAGGACGAAAATAAACGCGAACAATCGCAAAGTTGTGACATTTGAGGTTTCTGCGCGACAGAGACACATTTTTTTACTTGAAACACAAACAAATATATTAAAGACAATGACGGAGCCTTTCCCATAAATGTAGCGTTATTATTATTATTATTATCATCATTATTATAATTACATTATGACAAAACTGTGAGGGTCGTCGGCACTTGCCAACCAATGTTTATTATTATTGTAAATGCCATATCAAGTTATTAATTCGCTTGCTATGAAAATATTTTGTTTTCTTTTTTTTTCCTTTTTTTTGGTAATAAGAGAGAAAAAACTTGATTAATGCTTGAACAGGTCTATAGAAGGTGATTTCTGGTGGGTATGTACAGTATGTAATGTGGGTAATATGTTTGTACGTACTGTATGTTAGCCATCTCCTGGCGATGGCGTGGGACAACGTGGTACCACCGCAGGCGTGGTACCGCGGAGGCGCCAGAGAGGCACCACCAGTGAACACTTTCCAGTGCTCTCCACTGTACTGTATGTAGGGCCAAGTACGCTAAGTACACTTAGTAGACGGGAATGTAAAAGGCTATCAGCAGCTGTGCTCCGGTTGCTTCCAGTATAACCATGTCTTACTAGTGACTTTATCTTGCAGCATTAAGCCCCTAACAAGTATTCACACTTAGCCGTACATCACCGTAGTGCAAATAGCGGCCGTGCACAAGCCAGTTTGTGCAACGTGCAATGCTCACCTATCATGATGCCCGGCCCAGAATAGAACACTAGGGACGAGTATGTTTGAATAACAACTTGCGTTAGTTTATGCCAACAGATTAGGGATGGGACGATTGTCGTTATATATGACAAAACAACACCAATGTTCTCAACAATCATATGCCTGGTGTTTATCCTATGGTATTTCATAGTGGAAACTGTCATCTGTTCGCTTTTTGGCGATCTGCATATCTCGTACCCAGTTTTCGGCAATATTACTTAGGAGAGTAATATATTATTTATACTATAAGTATATACTTATAAGTATACTACTTACTTACAGATCAAAGTAATGATATAACTGTAATACTATTGGATATCATTCGTTTGCACAAATTCACCACAGAGGAACTACGCTTAGTTCTCTATACTTAAACAATCTATACATGAGCCTTCTTCAGCACTCCATACTTAAGCCCACTACAATTAAACCCTCTATACTTAAACACTGTATACTTAAGCCCTCTATACTTAAGCCCTTTATTCCTAAGCCCTCTATACTTAAGCCCTCTATTCTTAAGCCCTCTATACTTAAGCACTCTATTCTTAAGCCCTATATTCCTAAGCCCTCTATACTTAAGCTCTCTATTCCTAAGCCCTCTATTCTTAAGCGCTCTATACTTAAGCCCTCTATACTTAAGCCCTCTATTCTTAAGCCCTCTATTCTTAAGAGCTCTATACGTAAGCCCTCTATACTTAAACCCACTATACTTAAGCCCTCTATAGGTAAACTCCTCATTACTAACCCCTAAAGCCCTGCATTTTTCCCTTCTTATCAGTCTGCTCCAAATCTCTCCTCATTTCTTTCCCCGTCAGAATATATGGAGGATTCGGAGGGCGCAAATGGTAAACTTTACCGCAATATCGTTCATCACAATTATTCTGTCCACTATCATGATGACAGGTCATTTCCCCCACATCGTCCCTTCCCTAATGACGGCAGATTTATAATAATGATATCGTTTACAACTCTGCTCTACTCTCACACACAAGCATAATTTCCATGTACTACACTACAGTATAGATGATGAACTTATTTATACGCGCAACATGCATACACGATAGAGACCTCCCCGACAATAGGCCTATCGCAGAGGCAAGTTTGTTTATTCTTGGAGCACAACTCTCACTATAAGATGACTTTAAGATGACCCCCTGCATTATCATCCATTGAGGGAAAACTATACAAACGTAGAATTCACATCATGCAGTATTTTCCTCGACGGTGTCGGCCGTACCTGCATATCAAAAAACCTACGAAAAAGATGGATTGACAAAGACGAGGTTGAATGCATTATACTTTAAAACTTGACACAACATGGGATGTATTACATGAATGATACACTGTGTCCCTCCCCCCCAGAATGCAGATACGCCACTGATATGAGATTGATTGATTGTAATGAGATTTAATTTATGAATCTGACATCCACTGTAACGTTCATTTTATACTATATCCTAAATGTATTTTTGCTGTTTTTGTCAGAAGGAGAAAAAAAAGAAGATGCACCTTAATGATCGCGTTGGCCATGTACTGTAGTTCATGGAAAGGGTAAAACTAATAATGAAAAAAAAAACGAGAGACTGAAACTGAAGCGTGGCTAGCAAGAAATTGAACGCATATCGAAATGAATCGGCATCTATTTTTTTAAATCATGCCTATGTCTTTTTCTTTTCTCGGAGATTGACGTCAGAATTCCTCGAAGGAAAATTAAGCACATTGTTAAATATTTGTTTACAGAAAAAAAGCTTAATGGATGTATATTTTGTATATCGTGTTGATTTATTTTTTTTCTTTTGCCAAAATCTATCTGTGTCTTTATGGAAACTGTGTTTGACCGTAGCGTGACCTCCGTCTGACCCGGCAAAGCTGTTGCTTTTCTGCAGTATAGAATCATCGTTTGTTCATCGTTTTTAGGTCGAGTTCCAATGGAAGCCCATTTTGATTTTGTTTTTTTGTCATTGAATACAAAAATAACCCCATGTCCTTTTTCGGAACACTGCGTTACTGTGACAAAAAAACGCCTGCAAGAGTCCTCAACACTATTCACCGTTATTACATGGCTTGAGTGAATGCTCCAATCAGAAGCCAGCGTTCTGGTCACGTGAGCGGTCACATACTGTATGTCACGACAACAGACCGCTCCGCTCAACAACAGACCTCCTTGCCCGGACGAATGTAGCCTATACAACTGTAAAATAAAATAAAAGCAGCCTTGTTAGGTACTATCTCTGTCAATTATTAGTTATTTATGAATGTATTAAGCCACATAATAAGCGGGATATCACCCTTAGAACCAGTGAGTTGTTTTTTAATAACTGACCGAGGTGCAGCCGAAGTCATTGATTAGGAAACAACTCACCGGTTCGTCGGGTGTTATCTATTATAATAATGACGTCCCCAAAACGGAGATGCAGTTTTTTTTTCACATTTTTCTTTCTGTTTTAAAGTTTTCATATTCTGACTTTTCATTCTTGTAATTGCCAATTTCACGTCCATGATCAAATATCTAAAAAGGTTTAACTGGGAGATTATTTAAAGCTAAAATTACGCTGAACGGGCTGTTTGTCGTATCCTCTGTGTCTGAGAAATGGGCTCCCCTTGGTTCCTTCTTGTACCGTTTTGTCTTTTGGGTTCCGTTCGTTTTTTTGTTTGTTTGTTTCTCTCTCTCTTTCTCTCTTTGTGTGAAACTATAGTGTTAGATGAACTCGCTTACTCTGGTCTGTCTTCTAGGATCTGTGCAATAAACATGTGTTTGATTACTCTGGTCTGTCCTCTAGGATCTGTGCAATAAACATGTGTTTTGAGTTTTTGTATTTCGCCCAAGGAAGCTCTATGGATGTCATAGATGTTGTATATTAAAACAAGATATTTATACTTCTAATGTTGCGTAATAATGAAAATAAAATGGAATGATACGATCACATCATGGTGTATTTTTTCTGGACGTTGGCAAAGCTATATTCTAGAATGTCCAGCGGTTTTCAACCAGTGGTCCGGGGACCACCAGTGGTCCCTGAGAGGGTTCCAGGTGGTCCCCAGCTGAGTTGGTTAACCAGATGTAACTCTTGAGAGCGTAAAAATGAAACCAAATGGACCCTTGCGGGTCCATTTGGTTTCATTTTTACGCTCTCAAGAGTTAAAATATTCATCATCTGCAATTAGCCCAAGTCTACACAACTAGAAGATGGACAAAAGCAAAAGAAATCTGTAGTTTTGGGGTTCTGAATAAATGGTGGGCCCTGGTGCCAAAAAGGTTGAAAACCCCTGTTCTAGAATGTCTCCAGCTTCTCTAAAATGCACTTTGTGCCATTTTAGTAAAGTAATGCAGCAGACGGTCACCAGTAATGCAGAAATTGTCACCTTTTCTACTGTGGTATTTCCAGGATGTGGCAGCTGTGGATGTAGTTGTAGAGTAGACCTAGGGCTAAGGAGATCCTTGCAAGTAAAAACAAATATTTAGACTTCAAATAACTTCTAATAAGACCTATAGTTGAGAATGTTTCCAAGTATTGATTTTATATTGGGAGGAAGTGACCATATTGATCACATGTTACTATCAGTTTTCAACTTTACTCAGCTGTTTGCTGCCCAAGTGGTTAAACTTGAGCAAAAACTTTGTGACACTGGTGGTTGATGGTTTGTTGGGATGGTCTCACCTGGTCAGGGTGAGACAAGTTGGACTTCCAGTTCCTAACTCTGGGTTTAACTCGATCAGGCTGGGTCAGACAATTCATATGCAGTTGTAACTAACAGTACAGTAACTAAGTACGAGTTAGTATTAAAAATGCAGTAGTATAGGTTATCAGCAGTAACTGGTGAAACACGTGTAGCATATCCATTCATTGTGGCATATTTTTTTCTTGCTAAATTGGCATATGTTACCTATGTTTACAGCAAACGACATAACATAGGCCTACAGAATTGCCATTGCTGTAAACTGTATATCTGGAATGTGATGCTGTTGCTGCAGTTGAATTAAAAAAAAGATTCTAGTTTTAGAGCATTACAAATATATTTCAATTAATATAATCTAATTAAAATTGGTTTTCATTTTTTTTTTAAATCATGCGATCCATCTGAATGGACACGTCAGAAACTATAGTCTAAAGACACATAATAAAACCCTTTTAAAAGTCAGATTATCATAAATTAGGGTTCAAAGGGATAAACTGGCTTAACTCTGGACCGCTGTTGAATGTTATACATGTAACTCTGGACCAGTATTGAATGTCACACATGTAACTCTGGACCAGTGTTGATTTGGAGACCATATTTACATTTTGTAGTGCAGGATCTCTTCTCCACTAGTCCCTCCCTAGTTTCTGTACATTGCTATTATAATTAAGTGGTGCTAATCACCTGAATTAGCACCACTTAATTAAGAAGTTTTCACTGTTTTGTTGGAAAAATCCAGCCTGGAATTGTGGACAAAATCTAAATAATTATTTAATTTTAGGTCTATGGTGTGAAAATGTAATCAAATGGTGGTCCGTGGCTCAAATGCTGAATAAATGGTGGTCTCTGGGATGAAAAAGGTTGAAAACCATTGTGATAAACATTGAAGACCACTGATATCTCCAATAGGTTGCCTGTTGTTCCAGTTGAAGACAGCAGATGGCAGCAGGCGGCAGCACTCAGCAGTCTACACCCCTCATGGGTAATAAACAGATAAATAAATGCAGTGCTTTTTAAGGTCAGTATACTATCAGTCATCAGCTCTCTGATATGAAACAATAAAGTGTGATGACTCTATTTATAGGCTACTCATTCCATAAAACAGGTTATGGTTAATGAATGATGAAGTATGTTTGAGTGGCGCTATCCTCTCATGGCATGGCTTTGGAAATGTACCTTTTATGGGTGATATGAATACAGTAGACGCCCCTCACTTCATAGGAGTGCGATTTATTATTCAGTTATATGTTTGGGTCCTGTGGAAATCCCAACAAGGTAAAAGTATGTTGAACCTGCTGATTCTAAATGTAGGAGGACGAGTCGATACTTTTCATGTGCGTGTGCTGATATCAGCACTTCTCCAATCTCTCTGATATGACTCAATAAAGACCGTGGACTTCAGTCTAGAATCCTTCCTTACAGCAGATCAACAATTACACAACATTCTCCATGTACAGGAATCGGCTGTCAGTTGACACTGGAGCAGCGAGCCAGACACCGAGAGACACCTGTTTCTACAAAGACACACAAGGTAGGATATGACTATTATATTTACTATTGTTAATGATGTAACATCTGACTATATTATCTACTATTACTATTAATAGGTAACACCTTACGAGAGCCATAGAGTTAGACAGAGTTATGACAACTCTGTTCATTTCATGGGACTAGGCTCTTCTACATAGTCTATTAAAAAGGGACAAACAGAAGTTACAAAATGCATTGGAGTCTATGGGGATCGTGTGAGTACATAAATGACGTGACTAATGTCGCTACTCTGTCTAACTCTGTCTCCAGTCCATCTATGGTTTGACCCAAAATCAATTGCAATAGTAATCGTTCAAGGGTTCTTTATGGTCCTTAGGGTTACATTAAAATGTTATATTATATTCTTAGTGGATTAAGGTAAATTCCAGGGTTGAAATTTGTTTTTTTGGTGCATTCAGTGTCACACAAACTAGAGCATAGTTCTGCTTTTGAACATGCTCATTTCATATAATGTATAATGTCTGTACATGACAGGTTTTCAATATTCTGTAGACACTAGTCGGAAAACGCTCATCTGACCATTTTTGCTTTTGGGTGGAAACCTTGTATGTGTGAAACTGAGACTTTTCTGGATAAAACCAAGCACTGCGGAGCAAGTACAAAGCCCTATTGAGGTCACAGTGATTATTATTATTTTTCTTTCTTTATGATTCCCCTGAATAAGTTGTGTTTGGTACTTTAGCTGGTAGTTATTTTTTTTTTTAAATCAGCCAACATGTTTGGATTCACAGTAGTCTCCATCATGTCTATAGTATAAGACAGCAAACACCCCTGGTCCATATGCAGTATAGAGCAGTGGCTCAGGGGTAGAGTCACTGGATGGTAACCACAAGGTTGCCGGTTCGATCCCGGGCTCCCCCAGAGTTAGTGTCAAAGAGTCCTTGAGCAAGACACTGAACAAGCAAGACACTGCTCCTGATGTGCTCCTTGCATGGTTTCCACTGCCATCAGTGTGTGTGTGTGTGTGTGTGTGTGTGTGTGTGTGTGTGTGTGTGTGTGTGTGTGTGTGTGTGTGTGTGTGTGTGTGTGTGTGTGTGTGTGTGTGTGTGTGTGTGTGCTGTGACTAAACAATGTTTTCTCTGACAGGAATGGCTTACCTCAGGATGGTGTTGTTGGGAGAGGGTTGGTCTGGAAAGAGTTCATCAGGAAACACCATTCTGGGAAGAAGGGTTTTTAAAGCTGGAGTTGAAAGGTCATTGCAGAGTGTAAGACATGGTGAAGCAGCAGGGAGACATCTGACAGTGGTGGACTCAACAGGCTGGAACTACAGACCACTACATAAGACTCCAGAGATGGACAAACTGGACTTCCAGAACAGTGTGTGTCTCTGTCCTCCTGGACCACATGCTGCTCTTCTGACAGTTCCTCTTCATTCTGCATTCACCAAAGAACACAGAGTAGCATTAGAGGAACACATGTCACTTCTGTCACAGAGAGTGTGGAGTCACACTATAGTACTGTTCACCTTTGGAGACCGTCTGGGAGACAGAAGCATTGAGCAGCACATTGAGGCTGGAGGGGAACACCTCCGCTGGCTTGTTGACAAATGTGGGAACAGGTATCATGTCTTCAACAATGAGAAGAGAGATGACACTCAGGTCACACAGCTGCTGGAGAAGATGGAGGAGATGGTGGCAGGAAACAGAGGTGGACACTATGAAGTTGATGGAGATGTTGCAGAGAAGTTGTCAGAGAGGAAGAGGAACATGGAGGAACATGTCCTGACATTGATGACCAAGACACACAGACACAGAGCTGTTCTGAAAGCTCTGTTTGAAGGTAATGAGCATCATCTTGAAATGTGAGTTATTTGAAGAGCATTAAATGTTTGTGCCTAAACGTTTACACAAGAAATTGTCCATATATGGCAATCAAACTCCCTGGATTGTACTCTACTATCAAATCATAGATTTATTCCAATAAAATGTTTTAGAGTATCATCAATAAATTGCATTAACTCCACATGGCCCAACATTTTATTTAACTACCATCAACCCCTTACCCCTGCAGGCCTGCAGTTGGACTGGCATATTGGCCAATACCAATATGACCCAAAAAATGACAAATAAGCGCTGATACTGATACTTTACCGATCCCCATACAGTATTTTCCGATACCGATATGACCAAAAAAGGGACGATGCCATACTTTTTCCGATAGCGATCCGCCCTGGCATTATACCGTATACTGTATGTGTGTGTGTTTGTGGGCGTAAGTTAGTTACAGAAAGGTATATCTCAAAGGGTGTCATTTTCTTCTGTTAATTAGCAGCTGTCACTCAAAATTCCTTCCTGCGGAAATTATAAATTCTAATCTGGCTGTATACTTAGGGAGTTCATTTCTGGCAAAATACATTGAAATATGAACTGGAAAGCCTGCTGTACAGTCTCAGTCTGATGAGATATCTGATTTAGTGACTACAATATAATACTAGGTATGAGTAATAATATGTTAGTTATGCTGTTCTGTGGTCAGTTCAACCAGAATTCTTTGTAGGATTTGCAAATGGAATCCCTGAATCGAGACATAAAAAGTGACTGTGTGTGTGTGCGTGTGCATGTGCGTGTGCGTGTGCGTGTGCGTGTGCGTGCGTGTGCGTGTGCGTGTGCGTGTGCGTGTGTGTGTGTGTGTGTGTGTGTGTGTGTGTGTGTGTGTGTGTGTGTCAGGAGAACATCAGAGTCTACCAGATGTGAGGCTGATGTTGGTTGGAGGAGACGATCTTGCGAGGAACAGAGCTGGAAATCGTTTACTGCAAGAGAAGAATGTGTTTCCAGAAAATGGGGTGAGTAATATTACATAATGAGCCTCATTACATGAGTTACAAATATCAATGTTTTCAATGTTTACTTTTAAAAGTCAGAATCTTCGATGGATCAATTTCTATTCATCAATATCACTCTGTGCAAGAATACACACAATGCTTTAGGGTGGTTGTGTTCCATTTCACAATAATACTGTATTGTCCATTAGATTTTCTGTATTCTGGCATACAGTTGACATTGGATGCAATTCTCGATCGATGTGGTGTGAAGGCCTACTCAGAGATGGATTTTCGGTGACCACCGTTGCCTCCAATATGACGTCATACCACCGCACTTTCCAGCCCTCCTCTAGGATCTTTCTAACCACCGCACCGCACCGCAGCAGTTGCTTGTTTTTAACGCTGGTTTAAAAAAAAAAAAGAAAACACACAACACACCACAGCGCGATGGGCATGGAGGGACGGACGCGAGGAGAAGGGGGGGGGGCGGTGCTGGTAGTGGACTATGGAATAGCGGTGCTCGCGGTGGCCACCGAAATTCTAGAATCTGAAAGAGCCTTAAGTCTTCTCATTGGCTGAATGGCAGCAAATCAGGTCTGGGGACTTGTGGTAGGCCAAAAGCCTATACCACCAGCCCTGGGCCTGGGCTTACCAAATAATTACCCAGAGTAATTAAAACCTGCAGTTTAAAAGGTTCAGAAGTCACCCTGCTTTGTTCATCATGAGTTGAAGCTCTTGATGACTGGTTTTAATCATCAAGTCAACTTTTGTGCCCTTGTCCCAGAATCGGTTTGACATCCCTGGTTAATTTATTATTTTGTGTACTGTATGTGTTGTGCTATTAGAGAGGAAGGTGTCTTAATTTAGGACAGAATAGTCATCTTAATTATAGTTACTAGGGCCTTACCCGTTGTGAATATATGAACACCAAATGATGTACTCACTGTGTGGGTAATGTGAATCCTTCATCACATTATGTGATGAAGGATTTGATGAAGGATTGCTTTAATGCACACGCACAGACACTGTGTGTGTGTGTGTGTGTGTGTGTGTGTGTGTGTGTGTGTGTGTGTGTGTGTGTGTGTGTGTGTGTGTGTGTGTGTGTTTTGGTATTTGCATTGCCCCCTGTGGCCAAAAAGGGAATTGCCAATGTTAAGCGAATGGGGAAATTTAATTCACCAATAAATTCACTATTAATCAACAATTTGTTAATTTGAAAAAAGGGCTTCCTCAGTCTCTTCCTAATGTTATGGTCAATGACTGTGTGAAAAATCATAGTGATCGGTGCAGCCAGTGATGAGTTATGCTCGCTTCAGACATTCAGACATTCAGACAGACATTCAGACAGACAACTCCTTAATTATAGTATTGATTATTATAACTAACATACAGTAAACCTCAATATTCCAGACGGAACAGACAGAATGTGTCAGACAACAGAGACGATTTTCTGACAGAAATGTGAGTGTGGTGATGTGTCCAGACTGGTCGACTAAACCTCCATCACAGAAGATCAAAGATGTCCTTCTACACGGTGTGACTCTGTGTTCTGGACCCCATGCTGTCCTGCTGAATGTTCCTGTCTGTAACAGTTTCTCTGAAGCTGACAGGAGATCAGTGGAGGAACACATGGAGCTGCTGGGGGACAGAGTCTGGAAACATGCTTTGGTTCTGTTCACATGGGGAGCCTGGCTGGGAGAGAGACGTGTTGAGGAGTACATCGAGGCTGAAGGAGAACCTCTGAGGAGGATCCTGGAGAAATGTGGCTACAGGTACCATGTTCTAGACTGCAACAATCAGGACATTTCAGAAGTGGAAGAGCTGATGGAGAAAGTAGAAGACATGGTGACGAGGAACAGAGGACACTTTGGACCTTCAGACTCCAGAGAAGACAGCTCTGTCAGAGACACAGGACACCTCAGGGAGGGACGTGAGACGAGACAGAAGACCCTGTTAAAAAGACTGAAAGGAAAGAAGACATTTACTGCTGAAGAATGGACCAGACGAGAAGAAGAATGGAGAAGAGAGAAGGAGGAATGGAGGAGAGAGAAGGAGGAATTGATGAGGAGAGAGGAGGAAGGGAGGATAGAAAGAGAGGACGGGAGGAGAAGAGAGGAGGAGATGATAGAGAAGATGTTGCAGTTTGTGGAGAAGGATCCAGAAGAAATAACCCTGCCACCTGTCAGGAGAAGAATGAGCAATGAATGGACTCCTCCAAGCAGTGAGTATCAATAGAATTGAAGGGGTGGACCTTACTGGTCAAAGTGACACAATTGTTTCTCATTCGTCAGGTGTGGAAACAAGTTCCACATGCTTATTCCTCTCACACAATCTGGCACAATGTACTTGCCCCAGTGTTGCCAGAGAGAAACAAGCAGAAGAAGAATCTTCACAAACCAGCAATTTTCATTGGCTTATAAAAACGTTATTTTTTGATTAAAACAAA
This sequence comes from Benthosema pterotum, assembly GCA_039105355.1. NCBI lineage: Eukaryota > Metazoa > Chordata > Actinopteri > Myctophiformes > Myctophidae > Benthosema > Benthosema pterotum. The sequence continues at coordinate 192,269 of CM076985.1, read as the reverse complement.
TTTGCTTCTGAACTTTTGTCCAGATGGGAAGTTCACATGTAGCAGGTGTCATGCAAATTGATCAAAAATCAGGCATGAGCATTTTTTTAAACTGCTTAAAATGGCGTACACTCTGGGGGTGGAGCTTACCGGTCAAAGTGACAGATGTGTTCCACATGAACAAAGGAATATGTAGAAACAAGTCCCATGATTTTTGGCCAAACGAGTCCTGTGTTATGCTTGTTCAAATGTTTCAGTTTCAAAGAATTGCTATAGCGCCCCCCATTTGAGCAATTGGAGTAAGTGGTTTTAGTGGTATTTGGCATCCCCCTCAACCAAACTGTAAAATCTCAGAAGCAGATTACACTGCATGTGTAGATTCGGGGCAATAGAATCATTTTCACAAATGAGCAATTTTCATTGGCTCGTAAAAACTTTTTTTTTCACTAAAAACAAAATTCACACTTACAGTAATTCATGTTCGTATGGCTCCAAAGTTCATGTATAGCTCATTTTCATGCATTTTTTTCAAAGATTGTAGGAGGAGATGCATTTTAACTCTTTCACATATAATTCACGATGGCGGCTCATCTAAAGGTCAGAGGTCAAAAGTCAGAATACGAAATGAATATGTTGTTCGGCATAAGGAGACGCATACGTGAATATAAGTTACATTTCTGAGAGTCAAGCAGTTCATGAGTTATGTGTGTTCAAAGTTTGCAATTTCAGTTGAGTGCTATAGCGCCACCATTTGACCAGTGGTCACGGGCTTCGCATCATCACCGTTTGGCATCACCCTCTACGAGATTACCAATTTTTGCGAAAACCGACTGCACGGTTCAGCCAGAACAGCTATTTTTGGTGGAAGGAGAAGGAGAAGGAGGAGGAGAAGGGAAAAAAAGACAAAAATAAGAAGGGACCAGGCTTGGTCCCTTAAATATAGCTGGAAGCAGAAATAGGACCAAGCAAGCAGGAAGGCAATAACCAAGGATAACCATTTGCACAATAATAAGCCATAGAAGTGGTGCCTGGATTTGAAGCCACAATATTTTGTTCCAAAATCATGCAGTAAGGCAGTAATCAATAAAACAATATGCACAAAAGCCATTGAAACAGGGAAGACCTTGGGCCCTATTTTGATTGTCTTATGTGTCATGTCTTAAGTCTTAAATAGAAACTGTGGCAAAGCTGTTTGGCTGTTTTGATTGGCCAAACAGCTCTGCCACACCTCCAAGTTTTCAGACTTAAAAGACTTAAAACCTGATACTTAAGACAATCAAAATGGACCCCCTTGTCTTGTAAGGTGACAATAGTGCCCCTCACTTAACACGTGTGATTTTGTTCATAAATAGTTTTTCCATTTGTACATCGGAGTATTTGTCTTTTCATTATCATTCAAAGAAAAAAAAAACAACCTTATGTTAAATATGCCGCATCATAATATTCAAGGGGAAAAATGTGCAGAGTATGCACTGCCAGTAGCTCTGCAGAAAAGGCTGTTGTTTTGAAATGGAGTAATAGGGAGAGAAAACAATCCTTGTATGCCTACCTCGTAATAAAGTGCAGCCATTGTTTTGTTTGCACTATGCAGACGTGCAGTAGTTTTAGAAACATCCATAGTATTGTTTGGTCCAGCAATGCGTAGTTTTAGACTATGACACACATTTTAGACTATGACACACATTTGAGTGCCATCTAGTGGACATCATTTCCACTACCAAGTGATCAAATGCTACTTACAGAACACAATATGCTAAACGCTCACTTTTTCTTTCTGGTGAAAGAAGAGAATTAAATCTTCATTTTGACATACATTTTCGTCCAAGAACAGAACGTACTGTGGGTCTTGACAGATGCTGAAATATTGGCCTGAGATACACTTTATACTGTGTCCATCGGCCATATATGAGTCAATAAATCATATTGTTGTGTTATCTTGTGTTTCAGTGAGTGGTTCTGAAGCAGCGAGTTCATCCTTCAGTTCATCCTTCAGTCCTAAGTCACCTGAAAAGGTTGGGGACTGGCTGCTAAAGAGACATGCTGGACCAGCAGTGCCCTCTTCAGGTTATGGAAGTGAAGATCAAGACAAGTTTCACAAGATCCTCACGAGAGTTGAGGTGCGTACCAGTACAGTACATATGAAAAAAGGGGTCAATCTTGAAGTAATTGCAAAAAACAAACTCAGCTGATTTTGAATAATTAAATACATTATTAAATTAAATATGTCCTGAATAGACCTGCGCAGTCACCACCACGGTTCCGGAAGTGTTTTCCCCATTCATTTTTGTCATCGACTTTTCGAAAATAATTCATATAAAGACGTTTTTCACACAATATCATCATATAATATCAACACTTTTTGTTTTGTTTTTCATCTTAGAAATTATATGATCCCAAAAGATTGTGTGTGTCATCATGATTTGTCACGACCCGAGTTGGCTTTGTCCGCGTCTTTATATAATCGTCTTTTATATTTTCGAAAAGTCTATGAGAAAAAAATGAATGGGGAAAACACTTCTGGAACCGGGGCGGTGACATCACTGTGATCGAAATGTATACATCAAAAGACAGTATACTCAATTTATTGATTATTCCACACCAGAGAACAATGCCTGCAAGTGGCAACAGATAGTTAATGGTCTTGTCCCAGTTTGGTTCACCTGCCAACATTTTTTCCAAGCCTGAAAGCCAATCTGAAGGGGAAAAAAAGTGCAGAAAAAATATGGGATCTAATATGGGACAGCGCACCGTTCTGTGCAATAGAACATAATAATACCCTTGGGCTTATACACCAGGTCACTGCAGATCACCCTTGTGCCTTTATGTGTACTTAGTGCTCTACACCAGGGGTTTTCAACCTTTTTGACACCAGGGACCACCATTTATTCAGAATTTGAGCCACGGACGACCATTTGATTACATTTTCACACCCAAGACCTAAAACTAAAGAATTCTTTTGGTTTTGTTCGCAATTCCAGGGTGAATTTTGCAAACAAAACAGTGTAGACTTCTTAATTAAATAGCGCTATTTCAGATGATGAATATTTTAACTCTTGAGAGTGTGAAAATGAAACCAAATGGACCCGCAAGGGTCCATTTGGTTTCATTTTTACATTCTCAAGAATTACAGCTTGTTAACTAACTTTCCATCATTTTGCCTGGGGACCACCTGGAACCTTCTCAGGGACCACTGGTGGTCCCCGGACCACCTGTTGAAAACCCCTGCTCTACACCATTCATTACAACATCATCATCATCCACTCCTATAGACACATAGATGAACATAGAACATTATTATATAACATTATGTTTCTTCTCCTCAGAATGACTTAATCTCCACTGGAATGCCACTCAGTGCAGCCAGGATAAAGTCATCACACTCTGTGCCACGTACGCCGATCGGGAGAGAGGAGGGGTTACAAATAATCAATCGTGGCGGGTCTGGAGACTTTCCATAATGACTGTTAGGAACAACAGTCATTCTACCCATGTTCAACTTTCTTCATTTTTAACACATGAACAAAGTCAAAGTCAAAGTCGCATGATGTGTCACTACGTTACCGCAGCGAAATTGGACCTCCGCTTTTAACCCATCACTTGGAGTGGTGAGCTCTAAGGAGCGGTGAGCTGCGGCTCGCCGCGCTCGGGAATCATTAGCTGATTTTGACCCCCAATCCATCCCTTTGATGCTGAGTGCCAAGCAGGGAGGCATTGGGTCCCATTTTTAGAGTCTTTGGTATGACCCGACCGGGAATCCAGGGCGGACACTCTAACCACAAGGCCACTGTTCTGGTCCACGCATGCATGTGTGCGCGCACACATGCATTGCTTATTGTAACAAAGTACTGCTACAGTAAATGCCTCAATTGTAAGACATTTTAATCAGTTACTGTTTATGTAGAAGAAGAAAAAATAAATCTGTGTCACACAAAGATTTTGGAGCCCTCAAGCAGTGTCTCTCAGGATGCCCTAGAGGTCCTGTACCCCACAAAAGATTGTATAATTTCAAAAAACAATAACGTTTATCAGTCGGAACATTAAATATATTGTCTGAATACAGGTTGAAAACGATTTGCAAATCAATGCATTCTGGTTTTATTGACATTTTTCACAACGTCCCAACTTCAAGGGAATTGAGGTTGTAGTTGGGACAATACGGTAAAACAAAACTGTAACTCCCTAATGGTGGCTTGATATTAAAATAATATAATACTAGTGAAAAAGAACACGCACATCCAAAAATCCCAATTTGGGTAGGGTGCTGGATTAAAAATAGAACAGACCATTAAAAGTAAGAATCGGGAGCATCAAATGGTGTGCGGATTTTCTTTCATTTGTTTTGATATTAACATAAAACTGTAACATTCTGTGGTTGGTTTATAGTCATATTAAAATAAAACCGTAACATAGGACTATTAATATAAAACCTAACATCCTAAGGTTGATTTCATATTAAAATAAAACATCCTATGACATTGGTTTTATATTTAAATAATGATAATTGTGCATACATACATATATATATATATATATATATATATATATATATATATATATATATATATATATATATATATATATATATATATATATATATATATATATATATATATATATATATATATATTTTACAAACTGTTCAACTTCTCTTCATTGTTATATTATTAATAAGTATTAAGAATTGTGATTACAACGTCTTTGTCTCATTAGTGGCTCCTGTGCAAGTTGCAACATTTAACTTTTTTGCATAATAATTTGAGGCTTATCAACACCACATCAAAGGGTCGAGTCCAGGTCAGTTTGTACTATATTCAACCAGAGTTCCATTGGTGTGGTGTTGCTGTTGTTCCAATAGCAGACAGCAGGTGGCAGCAGAATGACATGTTTAGACCTCAGCAGTGACTGAAGCTGGAAAAGATACAAAATAAAATAAAATTGTGTTTTAGTTTTAATCAGTCTTTGAATAAAACTTAACATGATCACTGCATGGTAATAAGACAAATATATCTGAAAACATATGTCCCCATGACCAAAAACAATTAAAAAATGATATATTATTTTATGCTATTCTAAGGACAAACTAGACAAAAAAAAATAGCTATTTGGGGCAAGTGTTGTATTGTACAGTAATGAATAAAGTCTACAAAGCGATTTAAAACAACATAATTTAAGATCATTAAAACTGGGCCTACAGATTAAGATGATGTCCACACTCAAAGTGTGTTTGAAGTGTGATGGGCTTCTAGAACAGTAATGAAATAATAAAACTGTTTTGTTGGGAGACTTTTTGTAGCGCATCTGTTTCAGCTTCATTCACTCTTTAGGTCTAAACATGTCATTCTGCTATTGGAACAACAGCAAACACCAATGGAACACAAGTGGACACAAGCTGATATTCTGGGTACACGCGGAACATAGGCCATGATTAAAATACAGAAATCTATCTGAAACCTAGTGAAGATACGTAGTGTTTATGCTTCCTTTCCAGATCAACATTGTTGTGAACTATGATGGTGGTTGTGTTGAGGGTGAGGGTTAGAAGAGGCTAGTCATTTTATTTTAGTAGATATTGACCTTTTTTTAAGCCCTGTGTCCACAGGGGCGTAGCTAGCAATTCTGGGCCCCCTGCAAAGCTTTTCCACATGGGCCCCCCTTTCCCGGCGGCGTCAAAGGGGAATTTCACCCATTTTCAACATATTTTTTTTTTCTGAGAGCGTACAAATGGAACCAAATGAACCCATTTGGTTCCATTTGTACGCTCTCAGAAAAAAAGAAGTGTCTATAGAAATCCATTAACATGATGACATACATCTTGATGATGCCATCAAGATGTGTTTCATCATGTTTTTGTGTTTTTTTCTTCAGACCTCCATTTCCAGGAAACACAGAATGGGGGGAAACGTTTTTATCATGTCTACCCACCACCTCTAGGTTATACTAATGACATATTAGAATGTTGAAAATGGGTGGAATTCCCCTTTTAAAATGCTTCAATCTGGTGCACTTTGAGATCAAATATTTTTCATAATATAATCAATGCGAATAAAACCTTATTAATCCAAGCTTTCAGTGCCCCCCCCCTGACTTTGGGCCCCCCTACAATTGTCCCCCTTTTCCCCACGTGTCTACGCCCGTGTGTGTCCACACTGCGACGTGCTGGTGGTTATGTTGAGGGTGAGGGTTAGAGGATGCTCGTCGTTTTAGTAGATATTCACCAAACCGACCAGATTCGAGTTGCCGAATGGCTGAGGGCACTTATCAACTCAGTCGGCTCGCAGCATGTGATAAGACGTGCCAACGTCGGCGTGATAAAGCGACCTGCTGCCGGGAATTGGACACCACCATGACTTCCCCGCATGGTGAGATGTACGTACGTGGCTGCCCCAAAAACCTGATATTCAACTTGTACCTTTATTATTAGCCTTACGGTGAAATGAAAATGGAGAGGGGGTGTTTTCTTCCTCATTCCCTTGCCGTGCGGCTCTGCCAAAACGGTGTGATTTATTTGTTTGGCGATTTGATTCATTTATTGGCGCTGGCTACCAGTGAACAGCAAGTGAATAAATCATTCTCCTTATCATCACATGCTGTCATGAAGAGAGATCAGTGCTGACACGCGGCCTGCTAGTTTCAATTTGAGACGCTCCAGGATTTCAGAAGCACCCTTGGATGTGCTTCTCAAAGCTTTTCATGTTGCCAAGGACTCTTTCAACGAACGTTATTTGTTTATTCATTTATTGTCTCCACCAGGCCGAAGGCATGGTGAAGAGTTTGTTTTGCACTTCATCCGTGTGTGTGTGTGTGTGTGTGTGTGTGTGTGTGTGTGTGTGTGTGTGTGTGTGTGTGTGTGTGTGTGTGTGTGTGTGTGTGTGTGTGTGTGTGTGTGTGCGTGTGTGCATGTGTATGCGTGTGCGTCTGTGTCTCTATTTTTTATTTCAGCTTTTTATTGCTGAATTTATATATATATATATATATATATATATATATATATATATATATATATATATATATATATATATATATATATATATATATATATATATATATATATATATATATATATATATATACACACTCAACAAAAATATAAACGCAACACTTTTGTTTTTGCTCCCATTTTTCAGGGGATGGACTTAAAGCCCTAAAATTCATTCCAGATATACAATATAACCATTTCTCTCAAACACTGTTCACAAATCTGCCTAAATGTGTGATATTGAGCACTTCTGCTTTGTTAAGATAATCCATCCCACCTCACAGGTGTGCCACATCAAGATGCAGATTTGACATCATGATTAGTACACAGGAGTACCTCAGACTCTCCACAATAGAGCTGCGCAGTGACGTCACCGCCCCTGTTCCGGAAGTCTTTTCCCCATTCATTTTTCTCATAGACTTTTCGAAAATAATTTATATCAAGACGATTACGCCGCGGCCAAAGCCAACTCAGGTCGTGACAAATCATGACAACAAACACAATATCGTCATATAATATATAATTGGGAAGAAGTAGAAAACGGCATGATACAAGACCTTTTGTTTCGTTTTTCATCTTAGAAATTATTTTATTGTCCCAAAAGTTTGTGTGTGTCATCATGATTCGTCACGACTCGAGTTGGCTTTGTCCGCGGCGTAATCGTCTTGATATAAATTATTTTCGAAAAGTCTATGAGAAAAATGAATTGGGAAAAGACTTCCGGAACAGGGGCGGTGACGTCACTGCGCAGCTCTATAAAAAGACATCCTGCATGTGCAATTTTCTTTTGCCTTATTGGGTGTAATGTTCTCCGAATCAGCCAGTATCTGGTGTGACCACCATTTGCCTCATGCAGTGCAACACATCTTCTTCGCATAGAGTTTATCAGATTGTCAATTTTGCCTGTGGAATGTTGGTCCACTCCTCTTCAATGGCTGTGTGAAGTTGCTGGATATTAGTGGGAACTGGTATGCGCTGTCGAAATGGTAATAATGTGGTAATATTGTGTTATTACCATTTTTACAGTGTGTACCAGTTTCCACTAATGTCCAGCAACTTCACATAGCCATTGAAGAGGAGTGGACCAACATTCCACAGGCCACAATTGACAATCTGATAAACTCTATGCGAAGAAGATGTGTTGCACTGCATGAGGCAAATGGTGGTCACACCAGATACTGGCTGATTCGGAGGCCCATACACCCAATAAGGCAAAAGAAAATTGCACATTTCAGGGTGTCTTTTTATTGTGGAGAGTCTGAGGTACACCTGTGCACTAATCATGATGTCACATCTGCATCTTAATGTGGCACACCTGTGAGGTGGGATGGATTATCTTAACAAAGCAGAAGTGCTCAATATCACACATTTAGGCAGATTTGTGAACAGTGTTTGAAAGAAATGGTTATATTGTATATCTGGAATGAATTTTAGGGTTTTAAGTCCATCCCCTGAAAAATGGGAGCAAAAACAAAAGTGTTGCGTTTATATTTTTGTTGAGTGTGTATATATATATATATATATATATATATATATATATATATATATATATATATATATATATATATATATATATATATATATATATATATATATATATATATATATATATATATATATATATATATATATATATATATATTCATGTACCCTGGCGGGTCCATTTGGTTTCATTTTTACACTCTCAAGAGTTAAAATATCATGTGAATTAGTCCTAATCTACACAACTAGAAGATTAATGGTCTTGGACAGAAGCAAAGGAAATCTTTAGTTTTTGGGGGTCTGTGGGGCTAAAATGTCCTCAAATGGTGGTCCGTGGCTCAAATGCTGAATAAATGCTGGGCCCTGGCCTGGAATGAAAAAGGTTGAAAACCCCTGACTTGAGTGACTGACAGGTGAGCTGAGGACACGCCCCCTCAGAGGTTCTGCCGGCGGTGACGTCACAGCTCTGCGTGTGTTTGTGTTTGTGGTAGTATAGTAGGAACTTAATTCATTCAGACGATATGAAGTTAATGTGGTTCTCTATAAATATAATGATGAACAGCAGTAAACATAGTGACAGACAGTGTGTCATGTCGTGTTGTCAGTGTCAGTGCAGTGAAATGCCTCCAGAATGTCTGACTGACTGTTTGGAGACACTTAACAGGGAAACGACAACTGACTGAAGAAGTTTCTACAAACGGTAAGCAATATAGCTAACTCCATGCTACCAAGCTACGTTTGTGTGTGCGTGCGTGCGTGCGTGTTGTGCTGGCCAAAGCACACCATAGGCCTACTGTGTTGTGTTAAACAGCGCGCGGGCGCATGGTTATATCTTTCACTGTGTGTGTGTGTGTGTGTGTGTGTGTGTGTGTGTGTGTGTGTGTGTGTGTGTGTGTGTGTGTGTGTGTGTGTGTGTGTGCGCGTGCGTGCGTGCGTGCGTGCGTGCGTGCGTGCGCTTGTTTTAGTGCAATGCTATGCTACTTTCTAGACCTAGACCTAGAGGCTGCTACAGGCACAGCTGTTTGTCTGGTTGATTGATTGATTAAAGGGCAATCCCGCCCATTTTCAACATTTCATCATGTCATTGATGTACAGCACATTCAAGGTGTTGGGTAAACATGATTTAAAAAAAAAAGTTCCCCCATTTTGTGTTCCCAAGAAATGGAATGAATGAATGAATGAATGAATGAATTTTTTATTGACATCTACAGTTACAGCACACACTGCAACAAAACTGATAACAGCTTGGAGAATTACAGTACAATTCAAGTACAACTGCATCAAATCTGACAGAGCTGATTGGACACACTAGTTATTGTAGTTAAGCATACACTTGTTTACAATAGTGGCCAACTTGTTCATTTCATTAAGGCATTCAAATACATACAAAATAACTACTTCAGTCAAATCAGAAGCAACAAATCATGGAGGTAAACTCATAGTGGAGGTAAAAAGGGAAAAGAGAAATGTACAAAGAGGAGAGGGGGGTGGGGGGGGGTGGAGGGATTTTATATACATTTTTTTTTTACAGAGGCCAGTTTCGAATTGCAGCCATCTGTAGGTGCCCCTTGAGAGCGGTTTTGAAGGAGTCAAGGGATTCACAAGTCTTAATGACTGTTGGTAGGGCGTTCCACATTTTGGTTGCATATGAGCGGAAGGAATTAAGTCCCTTGTTTGTGCCAAATCTGGGTTGTACATGGTTAGTGGCACTCCCTCTGGTGTTGTGGGAGTGAACCTCATTGACATTTAGGAAGTATTTGGAGAGGTACAAGGGTATTTTGGTAGAGTATCGAATCTTGTGGACCAGACCCATTGCGAGATGTTGGACTCTGTCATCAACCCTAAGCCAACCCAGACTGTCAAAGTGGGCAGGGGTGAGGTGGGTTCGGGGCGTGAGGCCAAGTAACAGCCTGACCAGTTTGTTTTGTGAGGTCTGTAGCCTTGTTTTCAAGGTCTTCGAGGTGCTGTGGTACCAAGAGGTGCAGGCATAGTCAAAGAAGCCTTGTACCAGGGCTCCAGTTATGGTCTTCAAAGTGTCTTTGTTGACCAATGAGGAGATCCTGTATAGGAATCTAGTCCTCTGGTTGACCTTTCTGATTACATTGGTGGCCATTTTATCACCGGAAAGATTTGCCTCCAGGATGGAACCCAGGTAGGTAATTTCTTCTTCTGGAGGTCTGAAGGAAGCCACTAACATGGTCCCTTGTTACAGTGGTCCCTTGTTCACAATCAGTCGCTATAACCTAAACCGAGTACACATTTTAACAACATTCGAAAATCTTCAAGTGTATATGTGGTCATGTTTGGCCAAGTACAGCACCAATAAAAAGGACAACTTTTTTTGTCAACCAAGGTTCACGTTTTAGGTTGTTTAAAGACATGTGTGTGTGTGTGTGTGTGTGCGTACGGTATGTTCGGGGCGGCTGTGGCTCAGGAGGTAGAGCAGGTCGGCCAATGATCCAGTGGTCGGTGGTTCGATTCCCAGCTCCTCCTGTCTACATGTGGAAGTGTCCTTGGGCAAGACACTGATCGTTGCTGTACACTATGCGAGGTAAATAAAGAACATTAGAAAGGACATTTAATGAGTGCTGGCATTTTCTCTGTTTTCTACATATATCTCTGAGCCTTGCACCTAGAAGAATATCTTTTAACATGGAGTGTTGCGGGTTGTCTGCTTCGGCAGCTCTGCTTGTTTTCCAAGACACTGAACCCCACCTTGCCTCCAGTGGTTGCCACCACTGGTGTGTGAATGTGTTAAGTGGGAATGCTGGCGCCGACAGTTCGCCGCTCTACTTCCTAATGTATGAATGAATGGACCATTGTAAGCGCTTTGAGTATACATGCTGTGCATAGAAAAGCGCTATAAAAATGCAACCCATTATTATAGTTAATTGCAATGATGGGCCTACACAAACAAGAGTTTCACCCATGTTACAATAAAGCTTGATTCTGATTCTGAATTGGTTTTAATTCACTGCTTTCTTTTATTTTAGGGATTTTAGTTGTTTTTGACAGTGGGGGCGGGGCATTCGGACATGGTCCTATATGCCATGTTTACAAAATGTTAAAGCATTTTTTAAAAAATTATCTACTACAGTCCTCCTAGACCCCATTTAGGCTACATAAATGGGGTCTATTCTGAGGACCCCATTTGCCATATATGGAGCTTATTTTACAGTGTAAAATGCAGTGCGGTGTGCTGCCTCCTTCACATCCAGTAGATCCTGTGAACTTCAGTGGCCATTTATAATTTCCTGGTATTTATTTGGACTGTGGTAGATAATAAATAAGAAAAATAATGAAAATCAATGAACACTGCATCTTTTACTTTCTCTAACAACCTAAAGCATGGACCTTGGTTGGAAGACAAAAAAACAAAATACAAAAACAAAGATGACCTTTGAAAGACATGGAGAGCCATACACCAGTGGTCCTTGAGAAGGTTCCAGGTGGTCCCCAGCTAAGTTGGTTAACCAGATGTAACTCTTGAGAGCGCAAAAATGAAACCAAATGGACCCTTGCGGGTCCATTTGGTTTCATTTTTACACCCTCAAGAGTTAAAATATTCACCATCTTAATTAGCCCAAGCTACACAACTAGAAGATTAGTGGTCATTTTGGTCTGTGTGTTTGCCTGTTTTGTTTCCCAAATCCAGCCCTGAATTGTGGACAAGAGCAAAAGATTTCTTTTTTAGTTTTGAGGTCTGTGGGGCTAAAATATCCTCAAATGGTGGTCTGTGGCTCAAATACTGTATAAATAGTGGGCCCTGGTATCAAAAAGGTTGAAAACCACTGCCCTACACTATACAGTGCTGTGGGTGGAGTCATGCACATGTGAGTGTGGGGTAGGGTGGGGAGGTCCCCAGTTGTATGATAATTTTAGGGGTCCCCAATTCGAATCCAAATCTCTCTCTCTCTCGCGCTTTCTCTCTCGCTCTCGCTTTCTCTCTCTCTCGCTTTCTCTCTCTCTCTCTCGCTTTCTCTCTCTCGCTTTCTCTCTCTCGCTTTCTCTCTCTCTCTCTCTCTCTCTCTCTCTCTCTCTCTCTCTCTCTCTCTCTCTCTCTCAGCTCATTTCAGGACATTCCATATGTATCTTCTTCCTCGTTCTCAGACTACACCAGCTATCAGATGACCTTTCAGAGAGATTGACAGAAGCTTATATTGAAAAAGCAGTTCTATTTTTAAACGGTGCATGAGGCAAGACTTGGCTCTGCGTTTATCTGTGTGGGTATCTGTGTTTTATACGCTAATACCGATGCCGTGACTGCTGCCACTCGATGTGCAAGCATTGCTTTTTTATTGTCGATACTCGTGAGAAACTGCATGTGAGTATCACTGTCACTATGGTTGGCCCTCATAGAGTCTCGAGGACAAGAAGGAAACTGCGTTTAAAAAATATGTTTTTCATTTAGGGCTGGGACTTTAACTGATTAATTGAGATTAATTAATCACAGATACAATAACGCGATTAACAAAATTAACTCATTTTAATCGCCACACAGACGCCAAAACTAAAGATTTCTTTTGCTTTTGTCCACAATTCCAGGCTGGATTTCAGAAACAATGTCACAGTCCAACATACAGATCAAAATCACCATTAATCTTCTACATTCTCTAGTTGAGTAGAATTGGACTAATTCAGATGGTGAATATTTTAACTCTTGAGAGCGTAAACATGTTTACGCTCTCAAAGAGTTACATCTGGTTAACCGACTTTTGATCTAGTTAACCAAATTTTGATCTGGTTAACCAACTTGCAGTGTCGACACAGTGATTTAGAAAAACTCTCACACGCTATACCAGCCTGCTTTAACTGACAAAAAAAATACTTCTTGGGTCAAATATTGGTATGCAATTAATTGAGATTAATTAATTACAATGCTTCAAATTATTTAGATAAAAAAAAATGAATCGAGTCTTTCATTATAAGTGTGAGAGTCGTGTCTGTGAGTCACGAATCACAATCATTGCAGGGCTTGACACTAACACTTGCCCGCTTGCCCGGGGCAAGTAAAAAAAAGGTGGGGCAAGTGAAGACTGCTACCTGGTTGCCCGATCGGGCAAGTGTGCAACTTAGTGCACTATAACACAACACAAGATAAATTTGTCTTGAAGGCAGTCATTGCACTCTGCCTCTGTGTCTTTCCCTGCTTTCTAGCTATCTCTACCTATCTCTCTCCCAGGTTCATTTGGTTCCAAACTATCATTTTGCTAGGGTCAGGGACCACTGGGTCTGTGACCACTATGGGCTAATTTAGATGATGAATTTTAACTCTTGAGAGTGTAAAAATGAAACCAAATGGACCCGCAAGGGTCCATTTGGTTTCATTTTTACGTTCTCAAGAGTTACATCTGGTTAACCAACTTAGCTGGGGACCACCTGGAACCCTCTAGGTGCAAAATTTACAATATATTTTTGGGGGGCAAGTGACCATGACCTGAGGGCAAGTAGAACCTGACTTGCACTTGACCGATGGGCAAGTGCCTCAGAGACCTTAGTGTCAACCCCTGCATTGTTTTAAAGATTTTAGTGCTGCAACTAACGATTATTTTCATGATATGAGGGCGGCTTCATAAAGTCGCACCAATACCATTTTCAGTTACAGGACTTTTATTAGGCAAATAAGCATCAATAACATCACTTGCTGTTGAAGTTGCAACAGACACGCAGCATGCATAAAGCTAAAGGTCTGACACAGAGAGTTTTCTGTTTTCAATGATGAAATGCTGTTGGTTTAGTGGTGACACAGCTGTAGTTAGTTAGTAGCAGTAGTAGTGTTTCAAATCATTTTAAATGTAAGCAATTTGAAATATCTTGGATTGCATGCCATTGTGTTTGGTGGGACAGTCAGGGCATTTAGGGGGCCACCAAACACCCCCCCCCCCCCCCCCCCCATGGCCATGCCTAGATCCGCCCCTGCCCCCCACCCACGTTGTGACAACGTGCCCTCGAGCGATGTCAATTTTGACAGGTATTTTGATGCATGGGGGGGGGGGGGGTCTCATGACGTTTAAGTGGTGCGTGTTAATGTTTTGTCGTAAATCTGCACACTCAATTCCTGTAAGAGTGAGCAGAACCGGTTCTGTGTTTGTGAGTCTATAATTATGTAATGCATAGGCCTTTACCATGTGTGTGTGTCCGTGCGCGTGTGTCCGTACGCGCGTGTGTCCGTGTGCATGTGTGTGTGCGTACGCGCGCATGTGTGCGTACGCGTGTGTGGCTCCTTGTATATATATATTTTTTTTCCCTTTTACCTCCACTCCTACCTCCTTACAGGTCATTTGATGTAATTCAATAATTACATCAAATAATTATTGATGTAATTAATGACTTTTATTATGTTACGTCAGTTACGTCGTTGGGAGTTAAAAAGTGAATCCAAATCCAGCCAATGTTGTCTAATGTAAAAAACAACAACAACAACTATCGGCCAGTGCCAACGTGTTTGCCAATTAATCTCCCATCACTAGTGGAAAGGTTTACGCAAGTTCAAGTTCCTCTTTTTATAATCTCTTACCCACCCCACCCTTGCCCTCACCCTTCTTCCCCCGTCTCCTCTCACGCGAAAGCGGCCATGACACTGTCTTCTTGTACCGTAAACATTCTGAACGTCTAGTTTAAACTCCGATAGCCCGGAGGGAAATATTTAGGCTGCGATTACCGTTTAGATTGATGAGAAGGATTTGCTAGACCTATTTATTTACGTTCATACATCCTGTAGCATCCTCGCATCACGTGCGAGGATTGAGCACATTAAACGGGAACTCCACCCATTTTCAACATTTTTATATGTCATTAATATACCTTAGAGATGTTGACATGATAAATAAGTTCCCCCAATTCTGTATTGCCTAAAAATGGAGGTCTGAAAAAAATCAAACATGGTGAAATACATCTGATGACATCATCAAGATGCATTTCACCATGTTAATGATTTTTCTTCCAGAGCCCTTTTTCCTGAGAGTGTGGAACCAAATGGACCCGCTAGGGTCCATTTGGTTCACATTTGTATCCTCTCAGGAAAAAAATAAAAATGGGTGGAATTCCCCTTTAAACGTAAGGTGGAGCATACAGTCCCCGACTTGAATCTCATCAGGGGGCGGATGTAACATTTCCCAATTGGGGTGGGGGCAAGAGTTTTCTGTTTTCAGTGATGAAATGGCGTTAGTTTAGTGGTGCAACATTTGTACTTAGTAGCAGTAGTAGTGTTTCACGTCATTTTAATTATAAGCACTTTTTCACATTTGAAATATCTTGGGTTGTTTTGCATGCCAGTTTGGTGGGGTAGTCAGGGCATTTAGGGGGGCATTGCCCCCCCCCCCCCCCCCATGCCCATGCCTAGATCCGCCCCTGAATCTCACGGGCCACTGTAGCCATGTGTGGGTCAGAGCCTGATTTAGCAGTGGTTTTCAATCTTTTTGACAGCAGGGCTCACTATTTAGTCGGCATTTGAGCCACGGAGGACCACCATTTGAGGGCATTTTAGCCCCACAGACCCCAAAACTAAAGATTTATTTTGCTTTCGTCCACAATTCCAGGCTGGATTTGGGAAACAAAACAGGCAAACATACAGATCATAAATGACCATTAATCTTCTACATTCTCTAGTTGTGTAGACTTGGGCTAAGTGAGATCATGAATATTTTAACTCTTGAGAGCGTAAAAAATGAAACCAAATGGACCCTTTCAATGTCCATTTGGCTTCATTTGTAACGCTCTCAAAGAGTTACATCAACTTTCCATCATTTAGCTGCAGACCACCTGGCCCTCTCTCAACCACTGGTGGTCCCCGGACCACTGATGAAAACCATTGGCATTACCTTTCATTGGTTGGGCAGGATGCACATTTGGGTGGGCTCTGCCCTCCCCTGCCCCCCTCTATATCCGGCCCTGATGTTTGTATGCATGTAGGTACTGGTATGTCTGAGATCCAACGTAGCAGGACCAACAGAGAGAGAGAGAGACAAATAAAATCGTGGAACAAAAATGTTGTCCCTGGAACTAAAATTTTTGTCACCTGAAATTTAGGTCCCTCTAAGACCTAAATTTCAACCTTTTTTGACCCAAGATCTACTTTTCAGCAGCCAACCCCTCCAGGATCTACCAGTCCAATAGCAACATTTCAAACCACACGCATCGTTGCCAGCCTGCAGTAACTTCACAACAACACAACACTACTTTGTTTTACCACTTTACTTTATGTCCATATAAGCATAAAGTACAACAGACTTGTCATAAATACGCTTACAACAGTACATCATAAGTATAACAGACTTGGGCAAACACTGCCATTGCAATCATAATAAGAACAGTCCAGAACAGTCCATTACACGTACACAATACTGTTGGCATAATTCACAAACAGCAAATCGCTCTTTTTTTCTTTTCTACCCCATTTTCTTTCCCCCCACATCTCCCAAGATCTACTCGTGATCAGGCCGAGATCTACCGGTAGATCCCGATCTACTGGTTGGGCTCCCCTGCTCTAAGATATTTGACGATATTTCAATATCAGATTGTCTCTCTCTGCCTCTCTCTCTGTCTCCTTCTCGGTCTCTCTGTCTCCCTCTCTTACATGCTAGATAATGTGTGATGTATTGTATATGTACCTTGTACATATGCAATGCATAACAATATATGCACCTTGTATATGTACTTTGCATATGACAATTAACTTTATTTTATTTGTTTTTATTTTGATGTCAGCGTGTTGACACTGGAAACGATGTAGTGTATAATGTGTCTGAATAATCTTGTGAGGCATGGGCTGCGAAAGGCAACCAGACACGAAAATAAACTCATTCATTCATTCATTCATTCATCAGACCTACAAGCTCAAGAGTGGCACACTGTGAGCTTGTAGATCTGATATTTTTCACTATTTTTTTCACCTAAACGGGGTCAGAATGGGTTAAACCAGGGGTTTTCAACAGGTGGTCTGGGGACCACCAGTGGTCCCTGAGAGGATTCCAGGTGGTCCCCAGCTAAGTTGGTTAACCAGATGTAACTCTTGAGAACGTAAAAATGAAACCAAATGGACCCGTAAGGGTCCATTTGGTTTCATTTTTTTTTACACTCTCAAGAGTTAAAATATTCATCATCTGAATTCACCCAAGTCTACACAACTAGAAGATGGACAAAAGCAAAAATAAATCTTTAGTTTTGGGGTGTGTGGGGCTAAAATGTCCTCAAATGGTGGTCCATTTGAGGGAGTCTGGGAGAAAGTGTCACATGACGCCAAGGAGAGCTGTGATTGGAGGATTCCGAAATGTTGACCAGTAGAGGGCGCTAATGGTCTGACTTTTCTGAACAACCAGGAGTTGATCATTTTCTATAGAAAAGTGAAAAGTCAACGTTGATAATTGACGTTGCTTGTTGATGTTGATCAAAACATTGCTAGGTGTATCAGGGCTCTTTGAACAGGCAGAACTCCTACTGGGCCTTCAAGTGGAAAATAACAGTATAGCAAACGTCTTTTTTTGCTTGATTTTTGACAGGTACAGTGAAGGCACAGAGGAAATGTGAGACTCAGCAGGAAGAAGTCGTCTCTCTGTCAAGGCCAGAACTCAACGGGTGTTTCCCTACATGACATTCAGGTAAGATGATACGATGATGTCACGTACACAATCTCCTCTGAGTTTCTGCAGGAAATGACTGACACACACACACACACACACACACACACACACACACACACACACACACACACACACACACACACACACACACACACACACACACACACACACACACACACCAGTAGCACCTACTGTAACCTCAATGACCTTACAGGTGAATCCAGAAGCTTGACTGGGTATAGAACGGTGGCTTTCAACCTTTTTCATACCAAGGCCCACTATTTAATCTGCATTTTAGCCTTGGACTAGCTCTGGTCCAGAGCTCCACTGATCAGAGTCTGACCTACATTGGAGCTCAGCAGAGTACAGTGCAATCGGCCATTACTCCACCCGACCAGCAACTCTTCTGGAGTGGATGCTTTCTAGATATCCACAATTCCAGGCTGGATTTGGGAAACAAAACAGGCAAATTAACACATCAAAATGACTAATTAAGATGATGAATTCTAACTCTTGAGAGTGTAAAAATGAAACCAAATGGACCCGCAAGGGTCCATTTGGATTTTTACATTCTCAAGAGTTACGTCTGGTTAACCAACTTAAATGGGGACCACCTGGAACCTGGGGGGCAAGTGACCATGACCTGAGGGCAAGTAGAACCTGACTTGCACTTGCCCGATGGGCAAGTACCTCGGAGACCTTAGTGTCAACCCCTGATATATTTAGGACGTTAGGAACAAACACGACTTGCGTCATTAGAAAGCCTACTTACCTTAGTGGTCACACTCTGAGCCCCCCACCACACGGATAAAAATGGCCAGAACGCGATAGTTCTTCACCGAAGGAAAAATATCTCCTATGAAAATTTTCTCTTGGCAATATCGGTAGAGGGTGCAACTCCTAGTTGCATTTCCGGTGAAAAACGATCGCGTTATGGCCAAAATCCGTGTGGTGGGGGATCGAGTCTGATGAGGTGCATTTTCAGACTGCGGTGGAAGGTTGGGAGTGAGTATGCGGTTCTGACACCAATGGGAAGTTCATTCCATAGTTTAGATTGGGAGTAAGTCTGCAGTTCTGACACCAATGGGAAGTTCATTCCATAGTTTAGTTGTGGAGTGAGTCTGCAGTTCTGACTGCAATGGGAAGTTCATTCCATAGTTTAAATTGGAAGTGAGTCTGCAGTTCTGACTGCAATGGGAAGTTTATTCCATAGTTTAGACTGGAAGTGAGTCTGCAGTTCTGACTGCAGTGGAAGTTCATACCATAGTTTAGATGGGGAGTGAGTCTGCAGTTCTGACTGTGGTGGGAAGTTCATTACATAATTTAGATGGGGAGTGAGTCTGTGGTTCTGACTACAGTGGGAAGTTTATTCCATAGTTTTGGGGCCATAAGGGAAAATCGTTTTGAGGCGCCCGGAGCGTTGTCCAGGCATTTTTAGTGGAGGTACTACCAGCTTCGTTGTGTGCGCTGATCTGACTGAGTGCCCAGGAGGGCTTGTAGTGTAGCAAGTCTTGGAGTCTAGCAAGATATGGTGGCGACATTCCTTTGGTTGCTTTTGAATGCAAGCATGAGTTTTTTTTTTGATGACAGGGGTTTTGAACCTTTTTCATCTCAGGGACCACCATTTATTCTGGATTTGAGCCACAGACCACCATTTGAGGACATTTTAGCCCCACAGACCCCAAATCTAAAGATTCATTTTGCTTTTGTCCACAATTCCAGGTTGGATTTGGGAAACAAAACAAGCAAAACATACATTCCAAAATGGCTAATTCACTTGATGAATATTTTAACTCTTGAGAGCGTAAAAATGAAACCAAATGGACCCGCAAGGGTCCATTTGGTTTCATTTTTACACTCTCAGGAGTTACATCCGGTTAACCAACTTAGCTGGGGACCACCTGGAACCCTCTCAAGGACCACTGGTGGTCCCCGGACCACTGGTTGAAAACCCCTGATTTAAGACTAAAATAACACTAAAATACACAGCTTTCTGTGTATTTGCGGCCTTATGCTGTATCCTCACATGAGCCTCTGGTGTGATGCCCAAACAGGGCGTGCGACCGCATTCTATTCTGCTTTTTGAAACCGTCCAAGCATATTAAATAGTTTAAATGGGGATTAGCGAACTCCTACTGTATATATATATACACCAGGAAGAGAAAAAAAAACAAAAGATTACGTTTGGGGAACGACCAGGAAACTACATCTGAAAAAAAAAAAAAAAAAAACACGGGCCAAAAAAAAATCCCCGTCCGTATCCCTCCCCATTGAACCAGCGGGCCGATGAAGCGATGCCGCAAGTATAGTGAAAACACGAGGAAGTTGAAGCAGTGTTTTGGCTGCAGGTTTGTTCACTGAACAACAATGAGGAAACAAAATGCATTTTTGCCAAGAAACTCCCCCGCACACCCACATCCCCAGTTCCCCACACGCTGTAAGGCATGATTGCAGATCAGGCGTGACAGATTTATGTGTTCTCGGGGGTGTTCCTTTTCCACGCGGGCTCATACGTTACAGTACATAGCAGCGCGGGTCGCTGGAGACTTCTATTCATAGTCTGCACTGCCGGATATTCTGCAGGGACCCCGACCATCATACCTGATATCCATCCCACTGAGAGTTCTCTCGATCTAGCGTTATTCAGCGTTTTATAGTCCACCGTTATAATGGAGGTGGGCCGGCAGTGGGAATGTGCGATGCGGTCACATATGGACTATAGACGAGGACCAACACCCCCCCCAGCCCACACAAGAAAAAGAAAACAATGATCCACCAGTTTGATATCAATTAGCTTATATGACGGTCCGGCAATATACTCCTATTTGGATTACAGTATGTTGTGGTGAAGGGTAACTTGGGGTGTCAGGGCTAACTTGTGGGGTCTGGGGGGTAACTTGGGGTGTCAGGGCTAGCATGTGGGGTCTGGGCTGAGGGTAACTTGTGGGGTCTGTGGGGTAACTTGTGGGGCCAGGGGGGTAACTTGTGGGGCCTGGGGTG
Organism: Benthosema pterotum; assembly: GCA_039105355.1. NCBI lineage: Eukaryota > Metazoa > Chordata > Actinopteri > Myctophiformes > Myctophidae > Benthosema > Benthosema pterotum. Next base: position 171,254 of record CM076985.1, on the reverse strand, counting down.
TAACTTGTGGGGCCTGGGGGTAACTTGTGGGTTCTAGGGGGGTAACTTGTGGGGTCCGGAGTAAATCGTGGGGTCTGGGGTAACTTATGGGGTCTGGGGTAACTTGTGGGGTCCGGAGTAAATCGTGGGGTCTGGGGTAACTTGTGGGGTCTGGGGTAACTTGTGGGGTCTGGGGTAACTTGTGGGGTCCGGAGTAAATCGTGGGGTCTGGGGTAACTTGTGGGGTCTAGGGTAACTTGCGGGGTCTGGAGTAAATCGTGGGGTCTGGGGTAACTTGTGGGGTCTGGGGTAACTTGTGGGGTCCGGAGTAAAGCGTGGGGTCTGGGGTAACTTGTGGGGTCCGGAGTAAATCGTGGGGTCTGGGGTAACTTGTGCATGACATCATCGCAGAATGCAGAAATGCCCTGGGAAGACCGAAGAAAAAAATGTGACTCGTACAGTACTACCCCACCCCCACCCCCCACCCCCCGTCCTCCGTGGAACAAGGAAGTTTTTGGGACAGCCAGGCGTGGGTGACATGCATCACACACACGCCTCCTGTCACGTCTCACACGCACACACACACACACACACACACACACACACACACACACACACACACACACACACACACACACACACACACACTGACATGATGCTGCTGTGCTGCGCTGCCTGTCGTGTCGTGGGCTGGTCTGTGACCTGCCCACATCAGCAGCATCATCACCAAGCAGCACCTATAAGAGTATAGGCTGGGTAGCACATTTCTCCACATATCACCTGCACACACCTGACTGTGTGTGCCTTCACGCACACACACACATCCACACACACATCCACATCACCTGTGTGACTGTGGAGAGCATCCAGCTATGGATTCCTCCTGCAGAACCAGAGGAATCAGCAGCTTCAGGACCTGCAGTGGTCTGCTGTGTCTGGTCGCCCTGACCCTGTGTCTGACCACAGCACCGCTAGCCTCTTCCACCGTGGTGATGGGTACGTATTAACCCAGGGGTTTTCAACCTTTTTTGACACCAGGGACCATGCACCACTTATTCAGCATTTGAGCCACGGACCCCACCATTTGATTACTTTTCACCCTAAAGATCTAAAACTAAAGAATTATTTTGGTTTTTGTACACAATTCCGGGCACAATTCACAATTCTGGGAAACAAAACGGTGTAGACTTCTTTAATTAAATAGTGCTAATACAGATGATGAGTATTTTAACTCTTGAGAGTGTGAAAATGGAACCAAGTGGACCCGCAAGGGTCCATTTGGTTTCATTTTTACGTTCTCAAGAGTTACATCTGGTTAACCAACTTTCCATCATTTAGCCTGGGGACCACCTGGAACCCTCTCAAGGACCACTGGTGGTCCCCGGACCACCTGTTGAAAACCCCTGTATTAAAACTACATTAGCACTTGGGTGATTTGATGTGTTTGTTGCACAGGTAGAGCCTGTTTTTGAGTCGGATGACATTACGGATGTTTAATTTTACGACGTAGTGCTGCAGTGCAATTTAATTTCTGCCTCCCACTTGTAAAAAGGGATGGAGTCTCAGTGATTGTGTTTACAATTAGTTGTCACGCAAGTATTTGCAGTTTGAAGCATTCAATTGTGTTTTATTGCAGGTGTTTAAATAATATATTGTAGGTGCTCAGTTATGAGTTTAGTTTGATTTTGGTTTGATTTTAGATATTAGTTGCCACTCAAATATTCGCAATTTGAAGGATTGAATCGTTGTTTTTTGTGGGTTTTTAAACATTGGAAGTGATGGATGAAGAATGCACAAGAATGTCTACCGACACTTGAAATACCAAATACAGTACACAAAGGAATTGCTTACATGTCGTGAATTTTATATTTAAAAAGTTAAACAAATGAATGTGGAAATCGCTGATCTATAGCCTAAGCTTACAACGCCTATAAGCTTTTTGTTTTGCTTTTTAATGTGTGGAATTGGATTTATTGTGAGCACTGTTTTTTCTTGGTTGTACATTATAGCATACGTACATTATACAGCTGTACGTTCTAGCAGTTGCACTGTAGTATTCAGGGCTTAAAGTTCTCAGTCCTGGGGTCAGATTTCAGTCCTGAGGATTATTAATTGATTAATATGATCAGTGCAGATTTGCTGAATAAAATTTCCACTTGTAGGATTTATTTTTTTCTGACTATTGCATTTTTCTTTTGGGTTTGTTTTTTATGGCTTTCGCCTTTTGTAGACATACAGACTGTCGGCTGACGGTAAATGGTGATAGAGAGTGGTCGGTGGTGGTAGTGAAATGCAGTAAAGGCCGTCGAGTTCGGGAGTCGAACCCACGGCGTAGTGTCAGACGGGATTACTAGCCAGCCACTGAGCCACGGCCCACGGCACTATTGCACTATTTTTTTTTAGCTTTGCAATTGATTATTCAGGCTTGATTACTATAATGCTTGATTTTGTGATAATTGGAATGTTTTGTTTCATTTATTATTATTGTAGTTGTATTTATTTTGTACAAGGTGCCCCCCTTGTACAAAATTTAATTTAATTGAATTGAATTGAATGAATTGAATTGAATTGAATTGAATTGAATTGAATTGAATTGAATTGAATTTAATTTAATTTAATTTAATTTAATTTAATTTAATTTAATTTAATTTAATTTAATTTAATTTAATTTAATTTAATTTAATTTAATTTAATTTAATTTAATTTAATTTAATTTAATTTAATTTAATTTAATTTATGAAAATCTGGATTATTATTATTATTTTTAGTATATTTGTTTACATTTCCGAAACAAATTCCCAGTAGCACAAGTAGTTACAAGTGCACAATGTCAAGGACAGGGGTTGAAGCGCGGGGTTGGCTAGTGTGGGGCAACTAATGTTTTGCGGCAGGGAGAAAGTAGTACACCTTGTTATAATGAATTCTACAAGATATGTATTCAAAACCCTTAAAAAAAAAACAATTATCTGGTGTTTATTTTCCTTCCTGGTATATATCACTAATCCCCATTTAAATGATTTGATATGCCTGAGCGGATCACAAAGCGCAGAAATGCGACCGCACCACATCACACCGCGGCTGGCATCCACTGCCTCCACACTCCACTTTGTTCCATTTTAATAACTAGTCCTATACCCGTTGTTATATACTGTATTAACTCCAAGTTATATGTATTGTGGGTAATGTGATTAATAGAGGATATTGTTGATGTTAGATACTGTATATGGGTCTATGCAAGATAGAGGCAGAAAGAGTAGCAAGCTTACAGGGCACATTGTTGTAATCACTGGTTGGGTACATTTGTGAGAAACTGCAGTGTATAATTGTTAGCATTGGTGCTGGTCATTGTAAAAGTAGGCTGTAGACAGAGTTAACGTGCAGGATTGCTTTAATAAGAGGTAACATTGTTGTAAGCGATAAACAGTACAGCATATGTAAGAGTGAAATATATTATATTAACAGTGAGGGTTACCTTTGTAGGTTATTAATAGCATTAATGGAATTATGTTAAAAGTAGGGCTATTTGTGTAGTAATTCAAGATGAAATGTAGTGATGGTGTAGTGGTGGAGCAATTAAGTAGCAGCCAGGTCGTGATTTGAATAGGAATTATGTAGTAATTGTCAGTAGTGACTAAATAATGAAACTGAATATGTCTGTATATTTTGCTATTGGAATAACTACACAAATGACTACTAATCGCAATAGAGTAGTGAAATGGTAGTTTTTGTGTCGACATTTTGTAGTAGCGATGAGTAGTGATTCAATAGTGTTTTTTCATGGGGGTGTCCAACATTGTTCATTAGGGTGTATTTGGTGTTGGCAACATCCATCCTCTGTGCTGTTGTATGGGTTACACGCATGTTGATGGTGAGGTCGATGTTTTGAACATGGTTCCAGGGAGGGAGACGGAACCGAGCTGGTAAGATCTGCCGCAGTGTCTGAAGCTGGTTGTAATATCTGGGTGTGTAAGAACAAAGATGGTGGGAGAAAGAGAGATGACATGAATAGCAAGGATCATGTGAAAGTAAAGGTAGTGATATTTCTGTGAAGTGTAAGTTTCAGCATTTACGTAGGTTAATGACAAAAATTACCGCAATAGTCTTAGGTTGCAATAGCCTTATGTAGCACAGTGGTCTGTGAAAGAATGTTGCAAAGGCCTCAGGCTCCAAACTCCAAAGAGCGTCATCACAAAGCCTGTAGAATAGGAAAAGCAGAGAATGCAAGAATCAAGCATGTTATGTCATGTACACCGGCGATGAGGTGAAAATGTGATGTTTTTTTGTTTTGTAGGTGTCATTGGTTACACAGAATCATGAGAAGTTATAAGTATAAATCAGATTTGCAATTGCAATATTGGAAAAAGCAGTTGTACATGAAACAAATGAAGCTGCAATGATGTCTAGTTGTATACATTGTCATGACATTGAAGAATGGATGAAGTTGTTGAAAAGATGTTGCTTGTCTCGATGTTGGCTCGATTGTCATGGCAGAGTCTGCAAAACATGAGAAAAAGGCAGGAATAAACTACAAAAGTAAAAGTAAATGAAATGTGTCATGTGAATGGCATTTATAATTGGGTCTAGTGTGAAGTAGTATCAGCCAAGTAGGTTGATGAGAAATGTTTAAGATGCTTACTTTATGTGAGCTGTTGTATGGCATACTTGAGATCCGGCAACATGACAGTCCATGACTGAAGGTAGGGGACTGGAGGCAGAGGGCCAGTCTTGTAAGTGTATGGCTTTGGAATTTTGTAATGACATTTGGCCAAAAGTGTTGCAGATTGAACACACGCCAATCAAATAATGTCAGTAGTACAGTTTTATGATTAACGTGTTAGTATTTCTTGGTAGACGACATTGTTCATGTGGGTGCGTTTGGTGTGGTCCTCCTCATTGATGAGCAAGATTTTGAGTTGCTGGGGGTTTCCAACTCTGCTTGCTGCTACGTAGAGTTGTCCATGTGAAAAGAAGTCTTTCACAGAGTACACGCCCACTCGTGACAGTGACTGACCTTGTGACTTGTTGACAGTCATGGCAAAGCAAGGGCGGACAGGAAACTGTTTGCGGGTGAGAGTGAAAGGGAAAATATTCTCAGAAGGTGAGATGGGAATCCTTGGGATGAGTAGCTGGGCACCAGCATGCACTCCAGATGCCAGTTCTGCTAGGAGAACATGTGGGCGGATGTCCTTCAGGATGTAGCGTGAGCCATTACAATGGCCATGTACTGTGTCAAAGTTGCGTAGTAGCATAATGATCATGCCAACCTTCAGTGACAGACGATGTGGTGGCATGCCTGAAGGACAAAGTGTGTTGAGGAATTCCACTGGGTACTGATGGCTGTGGTCTGCCCCCACGGAATCTACACTATGGAGGATGTACTCCTCACCTGGGAATTTTTGTGCAATGTAGTGATTGACTGTGTCCACCTCTGCATTAGTTGGGCAGAGGATGGCCCTCTCATGAAGCCACTGATGGTCCAGCATATTGTGAGCAAGGTCATGAAATACCCAGTCGACCATTTCCTGCAGCGATGACCCTGGCATGAGAAAGCGATCCATCATGGCGATGGTGAATTCTCCTTTATCCTGAATTGTGGGGATCTTCCCCTCGCCCAGATGCAGTAGAAACTGGTGGTACCAAGCGTCATCTTCCATACTCCCTGTTGTATCACGTGTTATGCGCATGTTGATGGTGAGTTTCATTGTTTGAACATGATTCCAGAGGGGGGAACTCTTCAGACATCTTGAAATAATCTGAGGTCGTGTGCCATGTGGGACGACTGGTAGGATTTGGCGCCAATCTCCACTAAAGATGGTGGTAATGCCTGAGGGGTGTGACAATGAAGATGCTGTATTATTGACAATAAGTAAAAGTACAATTTCATAAAATGTTTGTAGTTGTGTTGGTTTTGTATTAAAGAATAGGTGGCACAGTCGTCAGCAGATATCGCTACATGGAAAGGTCAATATATAGTCATTCATGTGTAATTCAGAATGGAGGCTTACCTCCAAATGGTGAGGAAGGACAATCCCTCAGGATCCGGAAGGTGCGGTCAGCAGCTTCGACAGCCCGACGATCCATCATGGACACCTCATCAATGACGAAGAGTGAACAGTGACGGATGAGCTGTGCTGTACTGGATGTGGTACCGATGGCACACATTGTCTCTTCTGTGAGTACCAAGGGACACTTGGTGCGGCTGTGAAAGGTGGTTCCTTTTGGAAGTAATGTTGCAGCAATTCCAGATGACGCTGTTGCAAGGGCTACTTTTCCATCTGCACGTAAAGATTGAAGAATGAAGGTAAGTGTGAAGGTCTTTCCAGTACCTCCACTTGCATCAAGTGCAATGAGTTTGCCCAGTTTGTTGTGCACACTTTCCAGGACACACTCTGCTACTGCTCTCTGGTCGTCATTCAGAAGCTGCCGTGTGGCCTCAATGTAACGTTGCAGCTCAGGAATATTGTGTTGCGTCTCATGTCTGATGTCGTGCGGGATGGTGGGTTGAATGAGAGAGCAATCCGGCTGAGGTAGGTTAAAGTTGAGAGTTAGGTCATAGCCACGTCGTTCAAGATGCTCTTGAATCTCTAACAGCACCTGGTTGAGTATGTTGTCATCTGGTTCAGCCAGGCCTGCAGCATGTGTGAGGTCCTCAGAAATGGAACGCTTGTGTCTTTCCCAGAACTGAATGTAGTCTTTCTTCAACACAAACACGAGTATGTCTGCAAAGATCTGACGTAGCTTAGGGCCAAATGCAACTGATGCTGCTTCCTCCAGAACCAAATCAACCTCATGGTCATTCTCACATATGCCTCTTGCAATGCATGCAGCAACATATGTGTCATGCACAACTCCATCAACAGTGCGAAGGTCGCTGTAACAGGTTGGACCCTGAACACGGTAGAGCAACATACGCATGAAGTAGAGTTCATTGGTATGAGGAGAAAATGAGAGTACAGGAATGCGACCAATTGTGTCTGCTAGTTGGTGTTGGTTATGATCACGACTTAGGTTCTTTTTCCTGCGTTTGAATGTCTTGTTAGCTTTGTTAAAGGAGAAATGCTTGAAGACATCTGGGTATGTGATGTGTCTCTTATCAGGATTCTCGGTCATTGCTGTGAAGAAGGCTGTGAGGGTTGTACGTGGTGGGCCAGAATCAATGACGGCATGGGCGTGTTCATCATTGTGGAAGGTGACCATTTGCTCTCCTTCCAAATGGATTGCCAACTGTTCAACTGGTGGATATTTCTTTTGGATAGGGAAGTCATAAATCCTCCAGTAAGCTTCTGAAGCACTGATGTAGCGAGACATCTCGTAATTTGAGATTTCATCATGGGGATCAAACCTGGCCATGGTTACGTCAGGACCTTTGTCGAGGTATTTGTAGAGATACTTGACTGAACGGACAGAGCCCACAATCTCCACATTGATATGAGCGTCATATCTGAGAGACAGGTATGGGTTATATGGAACAACCCACTGGTTTGTGATGGTGATTGGTATGCCACCCCTGGCAGTCTTGGTAAACGAATGGCCTCCATGTTCTTCATCCCGACGTCTGTAAAAAGGGTAGGAGCTGTCAGACATGACTGTGTCTGTCCTGTATTCTTTTGGGAATCCTTTTGAGCACTTGCCGTTTTTCATACAGGTAGCATTCATGTTCAGTGCACCACATGGCGCATGAATCATGTTGGTAGTGACGATACGATGCAGTGTAGGGTTGGTAGTGGCATCTGGGATTTCTGCGGATACAAAACGATCAATGTCTGCAGGGACGCGAGGCTTGTAGGGAGGAAGCAGTGTGAACAGTGCATGTGCATGCGGGAGACCACGTTTTTGTGTTTCTTTTACTGTGACATATGCATCTACTCGGCCAAAGATTTGTTTGTGATAGACGTCATGGATCAGTGCGTCCCACTTCATGTGGAAGACACGTGCAACAATGTCAGGGCGATCTTGAGCCTTTTGGCCTGGAAGAAGTGACTCCTGGATTTCCTTCCATTTTGGATTACAGGTCATGGTGATGAATAAATCAGGTTTGCCTTTTTCGCGAACAATGGACATTGCGTCTTGGAACTGGTGGACATACCAACGTGGTGAACCATACAGAGTTGATGGAAGTATTGTCATCCTTCCTGGGAGGATGCCGTCATTAGATGCAACAGCATCTTGTACGCATCTGTACTTCTCTGCTTTCAGAGTCTTCTGATTGAGGCGCATGAATTGTAGTCTCTGGCCCTCAATTTTTGCTTGCTGGTCACATGCGAACTGCATGCTCAGCCTCCCTGTAAACATAAGATAATGTGAACATGCAAATGTAGGCATTTGGGTGGAGGACAATTGTAAATAGTGCAAATTGTTATGTGAATGGAGTTGTTGCATTGCATAGTTGTAGTTGAATGAGGTACATGTACTGTATGTGTTATAGTACATACCTGCACGGAGGAATAAATTGAAGTGAGTTGCTGGGTCACGTATTTGAAAATGATAGCGATAGAAGTCTGTGGCAGTGATGCCCTGTCGACCATCAGGTTGTCGTTTCTTGAGTGCGACATGATATCCATAGTGGCCTTCAGGGTATAGCAGTACATATGAGAGGGGATCATAAAGTGGGTGAAGAGAGTTGATCTCCTGTGTAGTATTACTACGAAGTTGTAGCTGTACGGTGAGGGGGCCAAACTGCTGCTGTTCGGTTGCCCCTGGAATGATCACAGCAATGTCTGTGCCACTTGGGAGATTGACTGTACCTGTAAGGGGGTTATGAAATAATCACAGTAAGTGAAGGGTTGTGGAATACTGTGAAGCTAGGTAGTAATAATGGAAATTGTAGTCATTGCAAGTTGAGAATGCAGATGTGTCATGGTTGTTTTTGTTTGTCCTGTGTAATATGATGTGTAGCTGAGATTACAGTGTAAACAGTGCATGAGGATGACTTGAATTGTACATACATTGTAGATTTGGAATGTGGTAGAGCTGAGAGGTACAAACCTGGATGGATGTTCCGTGGGGCGTTGTCACTGAGGTAGATTTGCATTTCTACAACTGGATTGGCAACAGCAATTTCTGCAGCAGTTTTGAACTGTTTTATGAGAGGGTTACAGTTGTGTAATGCTGTCTGTGCCTTTTCCATTAGGTGTTCATCAAGGTTTTGGTTGGAAGGATGTGCTCTGCGGTTTTGTAGTTCATGTTGTGGATCGTACACATAAAGTTGTGCGAAACAGGGTGTTGTTGAATCGGATGCAGGCAGTAGGGAGCCAATAAAATGATGCATCTTGCCTTCAATTCGCACGGTTGGGTTGAAGCCACCTCCTTGTGGGAATTTTTCTGTCATACCAACAGAGGCCATAGACAGAGCATTATTGTACCTTCTGCAATTACACACAAATTGTGGGTTTTCAAATAACTCCCTGATGGCTTGTGGGGGTTGGGGAGGGATTGAGCCTGGTTTAGGGTGGTCAGGGTCGTAGCGGAGATCAACACGACCATTGGAACAGCAGAATCCTGGTCTCTCCTCTTTCCAAGAATATGCGCCACATGAAGAGCACTTGGGGCATTGAAAAAGGCTGACTTTGCTGAGTGTGTGTGTGTCATCAAACAGTTTCTCATCAAAGTATTGCATGTCATCAGGACATGCTGTGCAACGTTGTTGTTGTCTTGCTTGAGCCAACCTTTTCGAGTAGAGTGCTGTCCGTGCAGATTGACGTATTTCACGTTGGGTAGGCGTTTCCATTGCACGTAGAGTAGCCTTCGCAGTACTATCACGATGTTGACGTATTTCACGTTGGGCATGAGTTTCCATGGCACGTACAGTAGCTTTCGCAGTTCTATCACGATGTTGACGTGAATGGCGTTGGGACCGTGTTTCTGTCAATCGTGCAGTAGCTTTGGAACTTGCATCAGTCCGTTGACGTTTTGCCCGTTGGGCAGGTGTTTCTGCTGCTCGTTCACATGCTCGCCGTTGTGCGATTTTAGCAGCACACTGTTGAACATCGAGTGATTCAGTGGTTTTGTGAGAATTTCTTTTCTTGGGTGATGTGAAGTTTGTTGTCCCCTGGTTGTTAGGGGCAGGTGAAGTAGTGACAGCGCTGGATGTTGATGGGATATGGTCACTGTCTGGAAATGAAGTATAAAGTATAGAATGTTATTAAGCACTGATAATTGTTAAATGTGTGGATCTGCAGAGGGACAAACACAGTCACACAGAACTTTTGTGTAGACACCACACAAACACAAATGTTGTTACATGTTGCGCAACATGCATAGTTTGGAAAAGGGCAACCGGCAGGAGGCATGTTACAGTGCACACATAATGAGTCAACAAACAAAAGGTGGGGTGGAAGACACACACTACATGAGGGTGTGTTTCATGTTGATGTATTAAATGTGAATGTAAATGGCACAGTGTGAGCATTACCTGTGTCTGGCTTGTTCAATAAAGGAGTCTGTGGCAGTCCTTGTGGATAGGTATAGTTGTGATCAGCTGAGAAGTGAGCTGCTGGAACCAAAAGTTGTCTTGTGGTTGATGGTCCATGGAGTAGGTCATCTGCTTGAGCCGAGTGTTTGCGTGAGGCTGTTGGCATGCGACAGGCAAGGGGGGTGTGTCAGATCCAAATAGTGTGTTACCCATGTAGAGCACAGTGTTCTACATGTAAGTGATGATAATGAAGTAAGGTGAATATTGAGAACAGCATAAGTCATTACCTCTGGTGTCATGCAGTCGCAATGAAGGGGTGTGGGGCATTTGTGGTAGCCTAGTGTCATGGCGTTCACCTGAGAAGAGATGTAGCATGTTATTAATGAGATTAGTGTTACATTACTGTATACCCGATTCCATAGTCATATTGGCAGCACCAACAATTGTAATAATCACAACACAGCTACATGCGAGTGCAGGGAACTACACAAAGCCACAATTAAAGCATTCTAGCCCGTAGTAGTGCAATGATAAGAGTTTGTAGAATCATTTTCCTACAATAGTGAAGGCGTGCAGCTACAGATAACAAAGATGTGTAGCTACAAAGAACAAAGGCTATGGACTACAGACAACTCTCACCTTCTGATACTATACCCACTGATATTTATTATCCAAAATCAATGTTATACATGAAACCTAATAAATATAAATAAGGTAATGGTTAACCAATAGGTTTTTAAAGGTAAAGTATGTATTGTGTGTGCACATAAAGGCTGAAACATACTCCAAGGTGAAGCGGGTTAAGGTGAAGGGTTTTCATCGTGGTGCAATTTTGATTCGGTTTCCCTGGTTTCCCTGTGGACTATACATACTACAGGGTGATGGCTTCAGAAATTATACTACAGTGAAAACTCATCACCTAAAACAACTTCACCTTGGAGTATGCTTGAGCCTTAAGACTACTCACCCAGAGTGGCTTCGACTTCCTCGGCTACTCTGAGCATGTCAATGTCGTCCACCTCTGAGTCATGTAGACTGGCTGTAGCACGTGCTTGAACACAAATGAGAAAAAGAAACACATGTTGACCTAAACTGCAGGCCATCGACTACAGACTAAACTTACCTTCTGCTAGGATACCCACTGATATTAGCTGCTTCAATGTTAAAGCTCTTAAATTTAAATAAGGTATGGTGAACAGTTATGTTCATAAAGTATATATGGGTCAATGGGCTGTTCAGGTGTGTGCATAAGATACTCACCCAGAGCGGCCTCAACTTCCTCGGCGGCAGCAAGCAACTCCATTTCCTGCGCCTCTGTGTGCATTTATCATAGACAACAAACATGTCATCATGTATCCACATCATCCCTATTAGGCCTGTCATTATAGGTAAATTGTGTTTGAAAGGAGAAAAAAACAGCAAAATAAGGGAATCATTTTATACTGACTGTCAGACAGCTAAGTATGAGCTTGCTAAAAGGCCAACTTTTTTTCAACCAAGGTTTCATGTTTTACTATTTTTTTTAGCTTGTAAACAAAATAAAAATGGGTGGTAATTGTTTTACACTTGCTGCTGGCTTTAGTTTTAATGATTGTAGCCTACCTATTTTTGACAGGGGTTGGGGGCATTTGGGCATGATCCTAAGTATGCATTTCTTTATACACACACACACACACACACACACACACACACACACACACACACACACACACACACACACACACACACACACACACACACACACACACACACACACACACACACACACAGCAAGGGGGGATGGGCAAGCGACCCCCTGGACAGAGACAGGACCTGGAAAATTCCAAGGAGGAGGATCAGCACGCATGCAGAGTTGGAGACACGCATACAACATTGAAACATACATGCATTTTAAGCAACGCCAATAGCAAGGAACGTAAATAAATACTGTACAAAGTGACACATGCATACAGCAAATGAGTTGTATACAAACGCAAACTGCATTGAAAGAGGCATGCGTTTTAACTTTTAAGCAATGCAATACAGTAGGCCCCCCGTCCAAACACACACACACACACGATGCATGCAGTAAGAGGGGGATGGGCAAGCGACCCCCTGGACAGAGACAGGCTACGGCAAATTGCAAGGAAAAGAGGATGGTCATTCAGCAAATCAGCACGCATGCAATGAGTTATACAGCATTGAAACATACATGCATTTGAATCAATGCAGTAAAGTAGTTAAGACACGACAATATGAAGGAACGGAAAAACACACCGCAACAGGTATAGAGCACACACACACACACACACACACACACACACACACACACACACACACACACACACACACCGAACGTTTTAAGCAATGCAATCCAGTAGGCTAGTAAACACACACACACACACACACACACACACACACACACACACACACACACACACACACACACACACACACACACACACACACACACACACACGACGCGCGCACGTAGTCAATGATTTGGATGGAGTGGAGAAACACAAACACCATTTAAACAGGGATGTATTAATAGCAAAAGAGAGCGATTGTACCTCTTGCGCGTACAGCAGTAGTTGCAGGGTCCAGGAGTTGGTGATGCTGTCCACGTTGTAGTGCAGTTTTTCTCGCCAAGCGTTTTTGTGTGGCTTTTGGCGTGCGATAAGCGAGGGATGTTTTTTTGCGCTTTGGCATGGCTGTAAAGTTGTGGTTGTAACTGGTAGAAAGTTCGGAAGAAGTGAGCGATAAGTGTGGTGTCCCTGGAGGGGCGGTCGTAGGAGGTGGTAGGAGGTGTGTGGTGTGGGCGTGTGAAGGCAAGTGTTATACGGCAAAAAGTGACCACAAATAAATGTGTATTCGTGACACGTGATGTTTTTTTTTTATCTGTATCCGGTGATACGTGATGTGCGCGAGGAATAGTTTTTGACAAACATGTATTAAAATTAAAATGATGGCTATAATGTTTGGTGTGTATAAGCCGCGCATATTGATGCTGGATGACAGGGCAGTGCAACTCGAGTTTCATTGACGCTGTCCGTGCGCCGTGCCGTTACGCAAATGGAGACAAATGACACAGTACATTGCACAGGATGTAACAGATAGACAGACACGCTTCCTTGAATTATATAGAGAGATTACATCCGTGTTGTCGACAGGGGCAGATGTAACCTTTCCCAAAAGGGGGGGGGGGGCAGGAGAAAATGTTATGGGTGCGGCTTCATCGCCCGCGTCGCTTCGCGCCACGGGCGATGAAGCCGCACCCATACCATTTTCAGTTACAGGACTTTTATTAGGCGTTTAGGCGTTAGGCGTTTCTCTTTTATTAGAGTTTTTCTGTTTTCAATGATGGAATGCTGTTGGTTTAGCTGTTAGTTAGTAGCAGCAGTAGTAGTGTTTCATATCATTTTAAATATATACGCAGTTTAATTTGAAATATCTTGGGTTGTTTTGCATGTTTGGTGGAGCAGACTAGTGGGCATTTCATTCATGCCCATGCCTATAGATCCGCCCCTGGTTGTTGAGAGTTTGTAGATTGTCTTTGTTCCAGAAGTTAAGTTAGGATTATGGTGTTCCAAGGGTTGAAACAGCTCTCTGATACCACAGTATACCGGACTGTGTGCGTACAGCATGTGTATAGTTTGATTTCAAGTTCAAGTTCAAGTTTTGTTTTATTGGTCTCCCGTAGGAGAAACTTGTCTTGGAGACAGGACCACAGCTGCATACATAGGACAATAGACAAAAAACAAAAAAAAACAAAAGACAACACAAGAACAAATAACATACAGTACACACCCTAAGGGCTCCATTTTCGTTACATGCTAAACCCCTTATGCCATATCCCTTATTTCATTTTCACTATTTTGAAAAACTTTTTTGGACTATTTCAACATGTCAATCTATTAACACGTTGTGAGCTAGTAGACTGGCCATTTGAACTACTGAGAAATGGTTTTTTTTAATAGTTTAAAAAGGCAAAGAAGTTAAGGGATAAGGGGTATAGCGGTAACGAAAATCTCACCCTAAGTGCTTACTCCTTTGCAAGAGAAATGACTACCTATTTAACAGTTTGCACTGTGGTGTCCTATACCTTCTACCTGATCCCATTAGTTCATATTCTGAATAAAGAACATGTGAGGGGTCAGAGGTTACATTCCTAGCCTGCCTTATTCCCGTCTGCTCAAAAATGGCTTGGGGGGTCAAGGCATCTTTGAGCAGACGGTAATAAGGCAAGCTTTGGCATTATTTTAGTCGTTTTATGTGGACCTCATTGACCCCCCCCCCCCTCTCTCTCTCTCTCTCTCTCTCTCTCTCTCTCTTTCCGTCGATCACCCAAACCTGTCTGTCGTCAAGCCTTTTGTCTGATGTCAGATACGATCAAAGGCTGCTTGAGTGGATGCGGTATCAGCGTTTGTTTGTTTGTTTGCGTGCGTGAGTGTGTGTGTGTGTGTGTGGGTGGGTGAGCGTGCGTGCCCCTGGCGTTGCACCGTGTCTAAATTGTCTGGCACTGCTCTGCCAAGAAAAATAAAAGAAAAAAAATAGTTAAACATTTATTATAATTACATAGTGCTGTTTAATATGATACTAGACGTTAATAGAATATTTGAGAACGGATTCATCATAAGCATAATGAATTAACAAAAAAAGAATCAAAATGAATCAAATGAATGAATTATTCTTCAGCGTGGGTGCACTACGATCCTGACTTGACCGAAGTGAATAGCCTACACCAGGGATTTTCAACAGGTGGTCCGGGGACCACCAGTGGTCCTTGAGAAAGTTCCAGGTGGTCCCCAGGCTAAATGATGGAAAGTTGGTTAACCAGATGTAACTCTTGAGAACGCAAAAATGAAACCAAATGGACCCTTGCGGGTCCATTTGGTTTCATTTTTACAGTTAAAATATTCACCATCTGAATCAGCACCACTTAATTAAGAAGTTTACACTGTTTTATTGGCAAAATACAGCCTGGAATTGTGGACAAAATCAAAAGCATTATTTAATTTTAGGTCTTTGGTGTGAAAATGTAATCAAATGGTGGTCCGTGGCTCAAATGTTGAATAAATGGTGGGCCCTGGCACCAAAAAGGTTGAAAACCCCTGGCATAGACCTATACAAACTGGCCAGCAGCAGCCACACTTTACCCAGGGTGGTTGTGTACGTGTATCCTATAGCAACGACTGAAACGAACGAGGCCGGATCGCCACTCGTATCTCTTTTTCTCTTCCTTGTTCTCTAAATATAAAAATACTGCTGCCGCTACTCGACTCCATAGCGCTCTGAGTTGGTTTTCAACCTTTTTGATACTAGGGCCCACTATTTATGTGGTGGTCAATGGTGGTCACGGAGGACCACCATTTGATGATATTTTAACCCCACACAGACCCCAAAACTAAAGATTTCTTTTGCCAGGCTTGATTTTGGAAACAAAACAGGCAAAGATACAGATCAAGATGACCATTAATCTTCTACATTCTCTAGTTGTGTAGACTTTGGGCTAATTCAGGTGATGGATATTTTAACTCTTGAGAGTGTAAACATGAAACCAAATGGACCCGCAAGGGTCCATTTTGGTTTCATGTTACATGTGGTTAACTAACTCTCCATCATTTAGCCTGGGGACCACCTGGAACCCTATCAAGAACCACTGGTGGTCCCTAAACCACCGGTTGAAAACCACTGTGTTATGTGGATTAGAGTGAGAACAAGAATTACCCCGCAACTGAATCCGCAACGCAGTCGATATGCGGACTCCGCAAATAGAATCTGTGTCGGTGTGCAAAGAGTTCTACAGACCCAAAATGTTCCATTTGATTGCTAATTCGGGGAACTCTCTCTCAAGAGACCCCTGGGAAGGTCCCTGGACCACACTTTTGGCGAGCACTCCCTTAGATCTAGGCCAGCTTCCTCTCTGACATCCACTGATGATCCCCAGAACAGTATAACATCACCAGCGTTCTGTGAGCAAATTTAACGTGAGCAAATGTAAGGCGCGTGGTGCAAATCTCTTCAAAATAAGAGTACCCTTTTTATTTTATTGAAAAACTAGCTATTTGAGCATTTAAATAATGCTTATATTTGCTCACTCGCAAACAGGAAGTCTTAGATTTGTTCATGGAACGAAGCTTATAACATCGGCCTGTGATCTGTGAACACCATTGTATATATTGTGACGATTCGCACAAGCTATCCGCTTTTATGGACGGCGATGATTTATGTGCTTTGACATGTAGACGTAATTAAAAAACAGAGGAAAGCACACCGTCGATTGTCTGACGCGGAAAGGTCTGAGTAAAAAAAAAAAAGAAAAATGTCCGGTATTCCCACGGAACAAGGAAATGAATGTCAAAACAGATCATCATTCACTTTAGTGAGATAGTGAAGGGCGATAGTTAAATGCTATGTCACAATACTGCTTTCTTTCTTTTGAGTGTTAAATGTTTTTCTTTTTTTTTTCATTGATGATGTTATTAGAGAACAGGTGAGTATATTCACAGAGCATTTTGACGATATGGTTCCATTGACAATGCAACCATATCGTAAAAAAATGCTCAGACATACATGTGGTGAATAGTGATTTTTTTTTTTTTTTTTACTTTTACGTTTTTTTAACAACACAAAGTAAAAATGAAAATAAAAGCGCATGAAGCTAAAAAAAATATCAGATTTAAATGTTATGAAATGATATAGAAAGAAAAGAGCAGGGGAAGGCGGGAAGTATAGAGAGAGAGAGAGAGAGAGAGACAGACAGAGAGAGAGAGAGTGGGAGAGAGAGAGGGAGAGAGAGAGTCATTCAGTGAGTAGGATTTAACTGTTGATTAAAGGGATAGTTCGGATTTTTTGAACTTCAGTTCATATGATATACTGTCCATTAACATATTGCTGTCAACTGTATTAAAGGGGAATTCCTGTTTATCAGTATACTATTAAAATGTCTTAAAAATGTATTAAAAAAGTTTGGAGTTACAAAAAAAAGCCACATTAGAATAAAGACAACCGTGTTTATCAGTATACTATTACAGCTGCAACTATTACAACTGCAACTGACCTCAGGGGTTGACACTAAGGTCTCCGAGGCACTTGCCCATCGGGCAAGGGCACGTCAGGTTCTACTTGCCCTCACGTCATGGTCACTTGCCCCCCAAAAATATATTGTAAATTTTACATTTAAGTTTACTTCCTACTTGGGTGCTTTAAACCAGGGGTTTTCAACAGGTGGTCCGGGGACCACCAGTGGTCCCTGAGAGGGTTCAGGTGGTCCCCAGCTGGTTAACCAGCAGTTGGTTAACCAGATGTAACTCTTGAGAACGTAAAAATGAAACCAAATGGACCCTTGCGGGTCCATTTGGTTTCATTTTTACACTCTCAAGAGTTAAAATTCATCATCTTAATTAGCCCATAGTGGTCACAGACCCAGTGGTCCCTGACCCCAGCTAAATGATAGTTTGGAACCAAATGGACCTGGGAGAGAGATAGGTAGAGATAGCTAGAAAGCAGGGAAAGACACAGAGGCAGAGTGCAATGACTGCCTTCAAGACAAATTTATCTTGTGTTGTGTTATAGCGCACTAAGTCGCACACTTGCCCGATCGGGCAACCAGGTAGCAGTCTTCACTTGCCCCACCATTTCTTTTACTTGCCCCGGGCAAGTGGGCAAGTGTTAGTGTCAAGCCCTGGACCTCATGGTGAAATGTAGAAAATGGGACATCTCTGACAAAAATCAAGGACATTATGAACCATGTCACAGAAATCAAGGTAGATTGTTTCCCAATGTGTTTTGGTGTGGAATTCTCTTTTAATATAGGACTACAGTCCAATATTAAATTTGATTTTTTTTTTCTTTTTATTGTGAACGTAGTGAACCACTTACTATATGCGTGAGTGAGTTGCACTGAGAATTTTCTTCCCACTTCTCTTAAAGAAGAATTCCACACCAAAACAGCAACCAGTAAACAAACTTTATTTTTTCAACAAATAGATTAAAATCAAATCAAACATTAACAGTCATAAAACCCTGATTTTTAAAAAGTTGGGAAGTTGTTGTTAAATAAAAAGAGAATGCATTGATTTGCAAATTGTTTTCAACCTATATTCAGTTAAATATCCCACAAAGACAATATATTTTTAAACTGATAACCTTCATTGTTTTTTTGAAATTATACAATCTTTTGTAAATTGATCCCTGCAACACGTACCAAAAAGGTTGGGACGCCTTCAAAAAAGTTGGGACAGGGGTATGTTTACCACTGTTTTACATAACCATTCCTTCTAACAACACTCAATAAATGTTTGGGAACTGAGGACACTAATTTTAGAAGGTTTATTGGCAGAATAATTTACCATTCTTGCTTGATTCTTTACCATTCTTTTATGACTTAAGTTGTTCAACCTTTCAGGGTCTCGAATGTCATAATTTGTGCTTCATAAGTGCTTCATGAAGTCTCACTGTTGTAACACGCGTAGAATATGCGGCTTGGAATTGTCTTGGTGAAATAATGAGGGGCGTCCCTGAAAAAGTCGTTGCTTGGATGCCCAGCATGTGTTCCGAACTTGCTCCAAAACCTGGATATGCCTTTCAGCATTGATGGTGGCTGTCACAGATGTGTAAGCTGCCCTTGCCATGGCCACTAACACACCCCCATACCATCACAGATGCTGGCTTTTGAATTTTGCGCGTTAGCTTACACGAAGTATAGACCGGATGTTTACGTCATTCACTGGAGAAGGCATATTCTCCTTCTCTTTGAAGGTGGAGGCGACATGTTCCCGACGTTCTCCCTGAGCGTGGCGTCCATGTTGACAGGAGAGATGATCAAAGGAGCAGAGTTTCTACCATTACCATTACCTGGTGTGAAATATGGAACGAGTTTCTCGGTGAAGAGGCAGCCAGTGAAAGAGTAGAGATGACCTCTGGTCTCCACATCATAAAAGGAGACCAGAGCCTCCTCATAATCCACAAACACTCCCACTTTCTGGAGCTCCTCCTTTACAGGGAGGAGGACAGGAGAGTTAGCAGAAGCACAGTACCCGATTCCTTTCTTTAATCCTACGGTCCAAAAACCGTTGTTGGGAGTCCGTATGATTGGTCCCTTCCTGTCGATGGACTCTCTGGCCACTCCTAAACTCCAGCTTGTCTTCCCTCCAACCTGAACCTCATAGTAAAACCTTCCCGAGGAGAAGCTTTGTTTTCCTAAGACGCCGCAACGCCGCTCAAATCTCTTGGTGCTGTCAGGGACATTAGAGAAGCTACCGGTACCACCATTGCTCACTTGCTTCCCATCCTCAGACAGGGTGAGTTTGGGATGTGCGGTCTCAGGGTCCAGAGTTACTTCCACCTCGTATTGCTGAACGCTTCTCAGCTTAGCATCGCACAGCCCCTTCTCCATCTCTTGACTGAGCGTCTTTTCAAGCCGAGACAGAGCTGTCCTCAATGTCCCCACATGCGACGACTGATGGGCCTTGACCTTGGTCCAGTCCTTGCTGGGTATCCATCCGCTGTCGCTGGCTTTGGAGTAGTGGAGGTGGTCCTCAGTGTGTGAGAGCTGATTCACCTCTGAGATTCTCTTTCCCAACTGAACGATTTCCCCTTGTAGATCTTCGACGAAGCCTTCAGCCTGTTTCTCTGTTGTTTTCTGCTCCTCTTCAATCACATTGATGAGCTCATTCCGGCTCTTCTCAATACGGCCGATCAGAGCAGAGAAAAGCTGCAATCTGTGTGTTTTCACTGCCGCTGTGTATTTCCTGCTGTGCTCTACTGAGCGCTTGACTTCCCAGATCTTCACTCGCCTCTCCTGGATCATCTGCCGGATTTCAGCCTCTGTCTTTGCTTCGTATTCTTCTACCTTCAACTTGCGACTCCTGAAGCGCTGGACCGCCTCAGAAACAAAATAATTGACGCAGACGTCCGGTCTTCCGTCGAAGATCTGTCCACACAGTGGACACTTGTACACATTGTCAGTGTCCCAACAACGTGCGATACAGGCTCTGCAGTAGTTGTGTCCACACGGAGTGGAAACTGGATCCGTGTACACGTCCATGCAGATAGAACATCGGAAGTCCTCTTCAGACAGGCGGATGTTGGTGGACGCCATCTTCTCTTCACAACGAGTATAAACACTTTGCAGTGACTTTATATAGAGCTCAGATGGACGCTAAATGACGTCGTGCTGATGTCACCATGCGTCACATATCTCCAAACATGGAGTTTTACATTTTAATGATGTCATCAACCACATCCAAATATGGACTTTGTGGTGTCAGACATGGATAAGGTCAGCTGGATATGTAAGCTATAGCTCCAAATATGAAACATTGATATATGTTGCCTATATATGGGCATAAAACGGGAGGAGAGGAGGAGGAATAGAATACGTCTGGGATGACTTGTTTGTGGTGTCAATATGTAAGCTATAGCTCCAAATATGAAGCATTGATATATGTTGGCTATATATGGGCATATCGGGTTTGTGTTATGTGGCCGTTAAAGCTGAATATAAAGGAGAATTCCACACAAACACTTTGGCCATCAATCTATCTTGATTCATGTGATATGATTCATAATGTCCTTGATTTTTGTCACAGATGTCCCATTTTCTACATTTCACCATGAGGTCAGTTGCAGTTGCAGCAGCTGTTGCAGCTGCACCAATGCGGTTTGCATGGCTGCAGGTTGTCTTTATTCTTTTGTCTTTTTTCACACATCACATCAAGCCACACACTAGAAGATAATTGGACCACTATATGATATTTAAAAACTTAGCCGGCACCCTACGACAAGAGTTTCAACCAGAGTGATTGGAGAGGAGAGTGGCAAAAGTGAGGGTAGGAGAGGAGGAGGAATAGATTACCTCTGGGATTACTTGTAAAGACTGCCCCAGAGTGACATAAAATTCTATGGAATTGATAGGCTGCGACTGTGTGGTCAAAAGTAGGCTAAGCTGCATGTGACCTGTGTCAACCAATCAGGTTAGCTCCTCAAACTGACTGCGGTAGAATGTCATTTAGCTCCCACCTCAGGATTAGTCCCGAAGTGTCCTTGAGCAAGACACTGAATCCTTGATTGCTCTTGATGTGCTGGTGCCTTGCATGGTTTCCTCTATCTGTGTGTGCCTTGGATAAATGCTCTAAGGGGTTTTCAACCTTTTTCATCCAGGGACCCACCATTTATTCAGCCACGGACCACCAATTGAGGATATTTTTAAAAGATTTATTTTGCTTTTGTCCACAATTCCAGGCTGGATTTGGGGAAACGGGAGAAACCGTGTAGACTTGGGCTGATTCAGATGGTGAATATTTTAACTCTCGAGAGTGTAAAAATGAAACCAAATGGACCCGCAAGGATCCATTTGTCATTTAGCATAGTACCACTAGTCTATTCTATTCTATACTGAGAACGGATCCCTTTTGGGCATTTTATTTTGACGTTTCCACCTCTGATTTTTGGTTGAGTACCCACAGATGTGGTGAAACACAACTTGATGATCAAGGTGCCTCTCGCACCGCAGCTGCGGTCGGATTGTTAATTAAGGCTGGACTCCGATACAGTTGCAAAAGAAAGAATGACTTCTGTCCGTGACAATAACCACTATAGTTGATTACTGTGCACAGGCGTCGCACACATAGAGCATACATGGGAAAACAAAGGTAAATGCTTATTTTCCATTTTCCAATGATGATCAATTGATCATGATGGCTGGGAAAAAAACAACTGGAGTTGACTCGACTTATGCAAGTCGATGTATCATTTTTTTTGGTTAATGCCCTATGACAGTGGTTTTCAACCAGTGGTTCGGAGACCACCAGTGGTCTTTGAGAGGGTTCCAGGCGGTCCCCAGCCAAGTTGTTTAACCAGATGTAACTCTTGACAACGTAAAAATGAAACCAAATGGACCCTTGTGGGTCCATTTGGTCTCATTTTTACACTCCCAAGAGTTAAAATATTCATCATCTGAATTAGCTATTTTGGAATGTATGTTTTGCTTGTTTTGTTTCCCAAATCCAGCCTGGAATTGTGGACAAAAGCAAAATACATCTTTAGATTTGGGGTCTGTGGGGCTAAAATATCCCCAAATGGTGGTCTGTGGCTCAAATCCTGAATAAATGGTGGTCCCTGGGATGAAAAAGGTTGAAAACCCCTGCCCTATGATACATGTATAATGAACCCGGCTGGAAAGTGTCCTAGGGTGGACAAGAGGGTCTTTTCCCCTTGAACAATCATGTTTTAATGTTTTTGTCCTGTGTGTGCGTGTGCGTGTGCGTGTGCGCGTGCGTGTGTGTGTGTGTGTGTGTGTGTGTGTGTGTGTGTGTGTGTGTGTTGTTCGTCAACAGAAGCCCTTGCCAATGTCTCCAGGGTGACCTTCGCTCCTGTGGTGTTTGGACCAGTGCTAGAGCTAGCAGGTGAGCCAGTAGAATGAATACATTATTTCAGAAGCATACATTTTTTTTTAACTCAAATCTTTTGCTCCTGGGGGCTACCTAGGACAAAAAAAAGGATTCTAGTGTTAGAAACGAGCATCTAGCGTCAAGAACTATAATCTAGTTTAAAAAAATAAAAAGGAAAAAAGAGGAATTAAGTTGGGGACTTGAAATAGTTTTGTAGCAATAGTACTGCATAAACATTAGTCTCTACTGTACAATACTTTAACCCTTTAGTGTACTGAACGTGTTTTGGTGTTTCTAAGCATTATGTTTTAACTATTGAAAAATAGCAGATCTACAAGCTCATAGCGCGCCACCGGGTGGCGCGCTATGAGCTTGTATCTCTGCTATTTTTGAAAAATCGTGAAAACGTGGTGCAAATCTTTGAATATTATGTTATTCAGAAAATCTAGACAGGACCCCTCAATGTCTCTCTCTCTCTCTCTCTCTCTCTCTCTCTCTCTCTCTCTCTCTCTCTCTCTCTCTCTCTCTCTCTCTCTCTCTCTCTCTCTCTCTCTATCTATCTCTCTCTCTCTCTCTCTGCTTCTCTCTCCACTGAACTCTCAGGCGTCAACCCCGTCCATAACGAGCGGGTGTGCAGCACCTGGGGCAACTTCCACTACAAGACGTTCGACGGCGTGCTGTTCCAGCTGCCGTCCAGCTGCAACCACCTGCTGACGTCCGTGTGCGACGGCGGCTACCGGGACTTCAACGTGCAGCTGCGCCGCGCCGGCGACAGCGCCATCTCCACCGTGGTCATGAAGCTGGAGGGAGCCGTGGTGGAGCTGGCCGGCTCCGGACACAACGCCACCATCGCCGTCGACGGAAAGACGTAAGTTAAAGGGGTATTCCACTTAAACGAGGATTGCATACCAAAAGTTTTTTGATCCTTATTTGCACTTAATTTGTTATAAAAAAGTGGTCCAGGTGTTATTTTGTCAAAACACTCCTTAATGCCTGTTTCCCCACTTCCAAAATAGGCTTATATTGGGGCTAAGGGGTCAAATGCAAGTTCACCTATATACATCGCTCCAAAATGCAATTTTCTGCTATATATTGTCTCCCCACCATGTCAGTAGTGTGTCGACACTCACACTTTCACTTTTGCTTCAGCAGTGGTTCAGCCATAAACCATGTGCCACGCCCTTACCTTTTGAGACAGCTGAATCACTGCTGTACCAGTGATTTCTATCAAAAAATGTCCATGTCATCTACTCAGTCTCATGTGAACACCCCAGACAGTTTATAAGTTATTTATAAGTTATGAGTTATTTGATATTTGATGTTCATTTTCGCACATCCGCCTCCTTCCTATACAAACCCATTACAACTTAAAACTCCCATTTTAACCACAACACAAAACAACCCATCTTTTTTGGGGGGGACTGATATTGTCCTCCTAATACGTGAGAGGAATTTCGTTTGCAGTTTTCATTTATTTTTTAAAATATTCTTTCATTCATTTGAGTGGGCATGCCCAACTATAGCGGCTTCTACATTTTCCAAAACATATTTTATACGCCAGATTCAAACTTTTTCTGATACCAGGGCCCATCATTTATTCAGCATTTGAGCACACAGACCACCAGTTGAGGACATTTTAGCCCCACACAGACCCCCAAAAACTGAAGATTTGTCTTGCTTTTGGCTGGATTTGTGGGAAACAAACCGAAATGACCGTTAATCTTCCAGTTGTGTTAAGATGGTGAATATTTTTAACTCTTGAAATGAAACCAAATGGAAACCAATTTTTTACGCCCTCAAGAGTTGCATCTGGTTAACCAACTTAGCTGGGGACCACCTGGAACCCTTTCAAGGACCAAATGGACTCATAAAAGTCCATTTGGTAAGGGGGGGCTCCAGGGAAAATCTCCTGTGGCGTCATACAGTACTAATGAACAGGCACAGTAAAATGGCGCCCAACAAGGGATAAAAATATGAGCTATTTCTAAAGAACATATTATATGTGTTTTTAAATGTTCAATTCTAGTTATAGAGGACAAGTATAATGTATTTATCTAAGCTGTGTAAGGTCAGGGCATGGTTGGTAAACTATGAGGAAGGAAGACACCTGATGGAGGAGATCAGGAACGACAAGGAAACTACCTTTTGGCAAATCTAATCTACATCTGTCTGATTAGTTGCTGTCGTCACGTACGAAACACCAGGCTATGGCACTGGATGTTCCAATACACCTCGTCACCTCCCCTCTTGTAGATCGGCCATTTTCTGAAGATTTGAACATCTTTGATGATGTTTGGAAACGTGTAAAATGGAACATTCTGGTTCTGGTAGCATAAGTAATAGTCACTCTATTTCGATTTTTTTTCTTCTTGGCTTCTTTGCTTGGTGGCCATATAAGGAGTTCCTCCCTGTCCCCAGTGAGCCCTTGAGGTAAAAAAAACAAAAAAACAAAACAACATAGTTTCAGTTTGGGCTTTGGGACAAAAGCCTTTCGTCCAATCAGGGTGGGCCTATATGCTGTTGGCCTGTTGCACTTCCCCTCACTGTAGAGTGTGTGCATGTGCACATCTTGCTACCGGGAGGGGCCTTTTTTTTTTTTTTTAAATAAAATAACCTAAATCACTTACCGCTTACCATTTAATTTAAGTTTTAATTCATATTATTATAGAGCCATAAAACATGTATTCAGCACTTTTGAATGCAAAAATTTTGCACACTATTCGGCGACATATTTTCTGCCGCGTATGCATTTTTCTGCTGTTTTTTTTTGCATTTATTTATAGCCACTTTTCTGATGAATATTTTCTACGTGCAAACATTCGTTGCATCTCTAGTTCTAGTTCTTTTTGCTTCTCGACGTCTCAGTTAGTGTAAGTCGCTTTTTGATTAAGAGTGTCTGATAAATGTCCGCACCGTAAACCGGTTCACGGTCACCATAAGTTGGCTCGCCGCCAGTCATCTGTAAATGTGCTGTTTGCGTCGAAAACCATTTGCCTTGGTGTGACGCCACATTCCTTTTTAATCCTGTCACGCTCTCTCTCTCTCGCTCTTTTCTGTTCAGTCATGGCGTAGCGCTCACTCTCTCCCCTTTTGTTCAAGTTTACGTCTACCTTTCTCCAGATAAGAGTAAGACTTGTATCTCCATCAGATAAATGTACTTCCTCGTCCACCCTCCTGGTAGAATAAGCTACTGCTTCGTGGGAAACGCAACCGATGCTACGTGCGTCCATGTGTTAATTGCCCGATCAAAAGTGCTGCCACCTCCTCGTCATCAGTGGCCATCATAGGCGATTTTAGGGCTCTCCCACCAGGCTACTTATTTATTTGTTGTGATGCCAAACATCAGCGAAATGATGAACCATTGGTAACCAAATGGAGCCTTTATAGATCTGTAACTCTTGAGAGTGTAAAATGATTAATTTTAGCTCTCTCAAGTCTCAAGTGTTAAATTATATTTAAACATCTGAACTACGCAATTTTCAAGAATCTACACAATTAGAAAATGTAGAAGAATTGTTCCCTAGGGTAGGTACCCTCACATGTTCTCCCCGTGTCCCCTAGGGTAGATACCCTCACATGTTCTCCCCGTGTCCCCTAGGGTAGGTACCCTCACATGTTCTCCCCGTGTCCCCTAGGGTAGATACCCTCACATGTTCTCCCCGTGTCCCCTAGGGTAGGTACCCTCACATGTTCTCCCCGTGTCCCCTAGGGTAGGTACCCTCACATGTTCTCCCCGTGTCCCCTAGGGTAGGTACCCTGACATGTTCTCCCTGTGTCCCCTAGGGTAGGTACCCTCACATGTTCTCCCTGTGTCCCCTAGGGTAGGTACGCTCACATGTTCTCCCTGTGTCCCCTAGGGTAGATACCCTCACATGTTCTCCCTGTGTCCCCTAGGGTAGGTACCCTCACATGTTCTCCCCGTGTCCCCTAGGGTAGGTACCCTCACATGTTCTCCTGTGTCCCCTAGGGTAGATACCCTGACATGTTCTCCCCGTGTCCCCTAGGGTAGATACCCTCACATGTTCTCCCCATGTCCCCTAGGGTAGGTACCCTCACTTGTTCTCCCCGTGTCCCCTAGGGTAGGTACCCTAAATGTCGTGGAGGGAACGGAACTGGTGGCGCTCCTTTTCACTTCCGTATCGTTTTTATTTAGTCTTTACAACTTTTGTTGTCTAACTGGGAGAAAGAGGAGACCACTGGCGACGATAAATATTTCAGTCTTTAGAGAACGAATAAGTGAACAAAACCTTGTGCTGCGTCACAAGGAAGCAATTACATTGGACCAAAAAAAAAACAAAAAATCCCCTCTTTCTGTATCTGTCGTGTTCCATCAATACCTCTACGCTAGCCAGGCTATAAATACACATGACGGTATATCCGAAGGAGGAAGCAGTCGGTCCGTCTTTGTCTTAAGGTCAAATCCAAGATATAATCCTGATTTACCATAATCTGGGAAACAAGGAAACTACATTTGCAAAAAAAAAATCTATCTCTTTCCATCTGGTCCTCTCAAGCTGTGACGTTGATGGTTGTTGCATCATCATCATCATCGTGACAAGGAAACGAAACCGATTAGATTCACAGGGCCTCTGTGTCGGGTTCCATATCTGGTCATCAGGTTCAGTTTGGGTCACCTGCCCGTTCCTTCATGCTCTGATTACAGCATGACGATGATGATGATAACGTCACACCGACCGCGGGAGGAACCCTGTGCCGGGGCTGGCTTGGGTTTGGATAGCACTGATGCGGTGCACCTAGATCAGTGGTTCTCAACCACCAGTGGTCCCTGAGAGGATTCCAGCTGATGCTGGACAGTGATGGACAGTTGGTAACCAAATGGAGCCTCAAAGATCTGTAACTCTTGAGAGCGTAAAACACCATTTGATGTTGAGTTTAGTCTCTCGGACCCAAAACTAAGGATCTTTTTTACTTTGCGTCCACAATTTAGGGATAAACTTAGAGATAAACTGGCAAAATGTTCAAATAACAATTCTTCTGCATTTTCTAAATGTGTACATTCTTGACAATTAAGTAATCCAGATGTTTAAATATAATGTAACCCTTGAAAAATGATACCAAATGGACCCGCAAATGGTTTTGGTATCATTTTGGTATCATCTCAAGAGGTACAGCTCTATAAGGCTGCATTTGGTTACCAACTGTCCATCATTTAGCCTGGGATCATTTAGCCTGGGATCCTCTCAGGGATCACTGGTGGTCCCCGAACCACTGGTTGAAAACCGCTGACTTTGATAGCCCTTAAATTCAAAGGAGCATTACCGGCAAGGGGAAATCAAACGTGCGCATTGCCAAAAAGCAACTGTCACAAATGCAATGCATTAAAACAGCTGTCACACTGTTTTATACATCCAACAGGTCATAGTGATTTTTATTTTCATATTTTAAACAAACAGCATCAGTTATTTGTCTATTCAGGAACCTATTGTAAACAAGTTAAAGATTTACTGGTTTGTCCATTCACCACCATTCATCAGCCTGGTACAGAGTTGTGCTTGAATACTTGACGGAGCGTGCTGAAAACGACGGCTAACTGTGTGTGTGTTTGCGTGTGCGCGTGTGTGCGTGCGTGTGCGTGTGTGTGTGTGCGCGTACAGGGTCAGCCTCCCTTACAGTGAAGCTGGTGTCCTTATCGAACAGACCGTCTCCTATATCATCGTCAGAGCCAAGCTGGGCCTGGTAGCTTACTGGAACCAGAGAGACTCTTTACTGGTGAGTATCACCCACTAGTCTACTGCAAGGGGTTTTTACAACCAGTGGTCCGGGGACCACCAGTGGTCCTTGAGAGGGTTTCAGGCAAGGAGGATTGACCTAGGAGAAGTCGCGAAGGCACCTACGGGGGAGTCCACATTGGTTCATGGGAGGAAACAGACATGCTCAGTACATTCCAGGAAGTTTGACGCTTGCAAACCATGCATGCCATTGGTCTCTTGGATGGTTTGACTTCCTGATCTGTACTGCGCATGTCTGTTTCCTCCCATGAACCAATGTGGACTCCCCCGTGGGTGCCTTCGCTTCATCTCCTGGATTGGATACTCCTTGGTTCCAGGTGGTCCCCAGCTAAGTTAAACCAAATGGACCCTTGGATCCATTTTGGAATGGTATGTTTGGCTTGTTTTGTTTCCACAAATTCAGCCTGGTATTGTGGACAAAAGCAAAAGAAATCTTTAGATTTGGGGTCTGTGGGGCTAAAATATCATCAAATGGTAAAGATTTATTTGGTTTCATTTCTACACTCTCAGGAGTTACATCTGGTTAACCCTAGAAGGCCCAGTGTTGCTTTTTAGCAACATTAACCCTTTAATTATTTAAAAAATGTTATTATTATTTTTTGCTATTTTTTCACATAAATATCATGGTTGAGGTTGACTGTTTAGAATTTCATTGAAATTGGTCATGATATTTGCATAACAATACCCCACACAGAGGCTGTAATTAGCCTCTTCAATTAATCTCTGGACTTTTTTAAAATCTCTGGACAATTTTGGATGATTTTTAACCTTTGACCTTTAGTCTTTAACCCTAATAAAAGTATGTAAAATGACTGCAATACGTGATTATTAGAATGTCTAGAACATGTACATACATTATATTAAAATATATCCCCCAATTTCTTTTTTTAATTTATTAGAATAAATTCAGTATTAATTAATTAATTTGCATGTAATTAGAATGTGACGCAATCGCCGTAGCTGTCAAAATCATTAAGCCAACAGCCATCCACAACGGCGATGGGTTACCACGGTGACACACCTATGCAGCGTGTGTCAAACAGGCGTCGTGGACACTATGTTAAAGTGTACGTTCTGCCGTAGTGGGAATGGCTGCTACGGCAAGCAGGTTTATCTATCAAGCACCCTGGGACTTTCGGGAGTCATTTTCGGGAGCACCGCATCGTGACTAATGGCAACTTCCGGCGGAAGTAAACTAACCGGAAGTCCCGACTCCAGGCTCTCATCTCGCAGCGCGGATGAGAGCCTGGAGATCGAGGCTACCTATCGAGTGCGGATCGAGTTCCTGTCGCCGTTGTAGAGAGGTCTCCGTCCTAGGCTTAAAGTCCCCGATACAATCAGACTGCTTCCTCCAAACCGCCTGTTCAGGTCAGTGTGTTTCCTGTGCTGTCCTGCAGGTGGAGCTAGACGCAAAGTACAAGAACCGCACCTGTGGACTCTGTGGAGACTTCAACGGAGTACCGCTCTACGGAGAGTTCTACAGCCACGGTAAGCTCTGTGTGTGTGTGTGTGTGTGTGTGTGTGTGTGTGTGTGTGTGTGTGTGTGTGTGTGTGTGTGTGTGTGTGTGTGTGTGTGTGTGTGTGTGTGTCTGTGTGTCTGTGTGTCTGTGCGTGTGCGTGTGTGCGTGTGTGTGTGTGCGCGTGTGTGTGTGTGTCAGGGGCGGGAGAAAATGGTATGGGTGCGGCCTCATCGCCATAACATTTTCGTTCCAGGACTTTTATTAGGCAAGTACAAGCATCAATAATAACATCAGTTGTTGATGAAGTTGCAACATACACATAGCATGCATAAAGCTAAAGGTCTGATTCGAGAGTTTTTTTTTTTTTTTTTTTTTTTTTTTTCGTTTTGAATGATGAAATGCTGTTGGTTTAGTGGTGAGACTATTGTAGTTAGCTGTAGTAGTATTTGAAATACCTTTGGCCCTGAAATACTTTAAGCCCTGAAACACCTTGAGTTGTTTTTGCATGCCATCGTGTTTGATGGGGTGTGTGTGTGTGTGCGTGTGCGTGTGCGTGTGCGCGCGCGTGTGTGTGTGTGCGTGTGTGTGTGTGCGTGTGCGTGTGTGCGTGTGCGTGTGCGTGTGCGTGTGCGTGTGTGTGTGTGTGTGCGTGTGTGTCGGTGCGTGTGCTCAGACTACGGGGTAAAATCTGAACCCTGTGTGTTAATGTCTCATACAGGCAGCAGGATCAGCACCTCAGACTTCGGCAACACTCACAGAATCGACGGTCCAACTGAGACCTGCTCTGACGTCACCCTGCCTCCTTCAGCCAGCTGTAACCACATGGTAACATTTACACCCTCTGAGGATATAAATACATAACACTCTGAAGCTGGTTTACCATCAACTAGGACAGGGGTCGGCAACCCAAGATGTTGAAAGAAACATTTTCGACCAAAAATTAAAATCAAAATCTGTCTGGAGCCACTAAAAAGTAAGCCTAATAAGCCCTTAAAGGGGAATTCCATGCATTTTCATGTATATATATTTCTGAGATTGTACAAATGTAACCAAATGGACCCTGGCGGGTCCATTTGGTTACATTTGTACAAAAAAAAAAAAAGGAAAAAAAGGTCCTAAAAGAAAAATCATTAACATGGTGAAACACAACATCTCTCTCAAGCTGTGTTTCACCATGTTAAGGTTTTTTTTTTTTCAGACCTCCTTTTCTAGGAAAAAACACAAGTTTTATCATGTCCACACAACATCTCTAAGATATATTAATGATATAGTAAACTGTTGAAAATGGGTGGTTCAGATTAAAGCTCGATCTCTGATACGTGCTGGGCTTTTGAGTTATGACCAACAAGCGCTATGTTAACTGCCAATAGCGCATCGTGTGTTGGGTGCTGTCAGTGACTGAAATGTTTATATTATGTTGGCGGATCACCACAGTGTGTATGTAATAATGCTGCAGCCAGGGAGCCACTAGGGCTGTGTTCTAGAGCCCAGTGTGTATGTAATAATGCTACAGCCACTGAGCCACTAGGGCTGTGTTCTAGAGCCCAGTGTGTATGTAATAATGCTGCAGCCACTGAGCCACTAGGGCTGTGTTCTAGAGCCCAGTGTGTATGTAATAATGCTACAGCCACTGAGCCACTAGGGCTGTGTTCTAGAGCCCAGTGTGTATGTAATAATGCTACAGCCACTGAGCCACTAGGGCTGTGTTCTAGAGCCCAGTGTGTATGTAATAATGCTACAGCCACTGAGCCACTAGGGCTGTGTGTTCTAGAGCCCAGTGTGTATGTAATAATGCTACAGCCACTGAGCCACTAGGCTGTGTTCTAGAGCCCAGTGTGTATGTAATAGTATCATCAATGAAAATAAAACAAATGCAAAAGTACTTTTTTCCACTATTGATCATATTTTAAAGCCTGCCCAATGTTACAAAGAACCACTCCAAGCCTCCAAAGCTAAATGCAATGAATTTGCATCCTTTTTTGAAACGAAAATTGCTAATATTCGAACAGATATTATGAACGGTGCTAGCAGTTTCCAATTCTAGTAGCTCAAACTCCACTGCAAACAGACCTCCTGTCAGTAGTGCTAGCAGAAGTGTAAATCACACCAGGGGCAGCCTTAAGGCATTTAATTTTAGTTAATGAACATGAACTCAGAAAAACTATAGCTCTAATGAAATCATCCTCCTGTTCGTTGGATGCCATCCCCACCCCATTTTTAAAGGATGTTCTTGACAGTGTAATTGGAGATGTCTTGAATATCGTTAATGTCTCCATCGAATCTGGTATTTTTCCTGACTCTTTAAAGAAGGCCGTTGTAAAGCCTCTTCTCAAGAACAAAACCTGGATCCCTCTGTGGTGGGAAACTACAGGCCTATTTCTAACTTACCTTTTCTGGGCAAGGTCCTTGAAAAAACTGTTTATGACCAACTAGATGTCTTTTTACAGAAAAACAAGTGCACAATAGTTTTCAGTCAGGTTTCCGGAAGGGTCACAGTACCGAAACTGCACTCGTCAAAGTGGTCAATGACTTAAGATTGTCGGCTGACAAGAAAAACATATCTGTCCTACTATTACTAGACCTAACGGCAGCATTTGACACTATAGATCATCTAATTTTAATAGAACGCCTGGAACACTGGGTAGGCCTGTCAGGCTCTGCCTTATCTTGGCTCACCTCCTACATAAGAGGAGAAGTTACTTTGTCAGTCTATCAGATTTTAATTCGGATGAGCACGAAATTTGCTCTGGCATTCCCCAGGGCTCAATAATTGGGCCCCTATTATTTTCCCTATATATTCTTCTAACCGCTGGGTGACGTAATCAACACTCACGGAGTAGACTATCATTTCTATGCTGACGATACGCAGCTGTATTATCCGTATCCCAAATGACCCCAATGCTCTCAACCCGTTATTGAACTGCTTGTCCAGCATTAAAGGTTGGATGAGCGAGAACTTTCTTAAACTCAATGAAGATAAAACAGAGGTCCTCATAATTGGCCCTTGCTCTGGTGAACCGAGAAATTGCATCACCAATAAACTTGGAAACCTAGGTGTAGGAAACAAAAACACAGTAAAGAACCTGTGTGTCATTATCGATTCAGAACTGAACTTTGACACGCATATTAAATATGCCACCAAAACGGCTTTTTCCACCTAAGGAACATTGCAAGAATCAGAGCCTATTTGTCCTTAGACGATGCAAAAACACTAATTCACGCTTTTGTATTTTCAAGACTCGATTATTGCAATGCACTTTTATCTGGGCTCCCTAAAAAATCAATGACAAACTGCAAATTGTCCAAAATGCCGCAGCCAGAATCTTAACAAAAACCAAGATGCGTGATCATATTACTCCAGTCCTCTACTCTTTACACTGGCTCCCGGTTGCCTCTAGAATCGAGTTTAAGACTCTTCTTCTTGTTTATAAAGCCTAAATGGCCTAGCCCCCACCTACCTCCAGGACTGCTCCCCAGGTATGTCCCAAACCGACCCCTCAGGTCTGCTGCTGCTGGTCTGCTTGAAAGGCCCAAACAAATGAACTTAAAAAAATATGGTGAAGCAGCATTCGCCTTTCAGGGCCACCAACTGGAACAAACTTCCACTGCACATTAGGCTGGCTCCATCCCTTGACATATTCAAAGCACAACTTAAGACGCATCTTTTCACCTTGGCTTTTAGCTGAATATTTTTTCTTTCTTTTAATGTTCTGCCAACTCATCTCATTATTGTATTCTACACTTTTTTATCAATTCTTATGGTGTTTTAGCTTGGTTGTGCGTAGACTCTGTTTTCAGGTATTGTGTTTTGTATTGTATGGTATTGTATGTGTATTTTGTTTTGCCTACATTGCTTTTATTTGTGTTGTAAAGCACTTTGCGCTGCACTTGTGGACATGAAAGGTGCTATACAAATAAAGTTTATTATTATTATTATTATTAATAATGCTACAGCCACTGAGCCACTAGGCTGTGTTCTAGAGCCCAGTGTGTATGTAATAATGCTACAGCCAGGGAGCCACTAGGTCTGTGTTCTAGAGCCCAGTGTGTATGTAATAATGCTACAGCCACTGAGCCACTAGGGCTGTGTTCTAGAGCCCAGTGTGTATGTAATAATGCTACAGCCACTGAGCCACTAGGGCTGTGTTCTAGAGCCCAGTGTGTATGTAATAATGCTACAGCCACTGAGCCACTAGGGCTGTGTTCTAGAGCCCAGTGTGTAATGTAATAATGCTACAGCCACTGAGCCACTAGGGCTGTGTTCTAGAGCCCAGTGTGTATGTAATAATGCTACAGCCACTGAGCCACTAGGGCTGTGTTCTAGAGCCCATGTGTATGTAATAATGCTACAGACACTGAGCCACTAGGCTGTGTTCTAGAGCCCAGTGTGTATGTAATAATGCTACAGCCACGGAGCCACTAGGGCTGTGTTCTAGAGCCCAGTGTGTATGTAATAATGCTACAGCCACTGAGCCACTAGGCTGTGTTCTAGAGCCCATGTGTATGTAATAATGCTACAGCCACTGAGCCACTAGGGCTGTGTTCTAGAGCCCAGTGTGTATGTAATAATGCTACAGCCACTGAGCCACTAGGGCTGTGTTCTAGAGCCCAGTGTGTATGTAATAATGCTACAGCCACTGAGCCACTAGGGCTGTGTTCCTAGAGCCCAGTGTGTATTAATAATGCTACAGCCACGGAGCCACTAGGGCTGTGTTCTAGAGCCCAGTGTGTATGTAATAATGCTACAGCCACTGAGCCACTAGGGCTGTGTTTTAGAGCCCAGTGTGTATGTAATAATGCTACAGCCAGGGAGCCACTAGGGCTGTGTTCTAGAGCCCAGTGTGTATGTAATAATGCTACAGCCACTGAGCCACTAGGGCTGTGTTCTAGAGCCCAGTGTGTATGTAATAATGCTACAGCCACGGAGCCACTAGGGCTGTGTTCTAGAGCCCAGTGTGTATGTAATAATGCTACAGCCACTGAGCCACTAGGGCTGTGTTCTAGAGCCCAGTGTGTATGTAATAATGCTACAGCCACGGAGCCACTAGGGCTGTGTTCTAGAGCCCAGTGTGTATGTAATAATGCTACAGCCACTGAGCCACTAGGGCTGTGTTCTAGAGCCCAGTGTGTACAGTATGTAATAATGCTACAGCCACTGAGCCACTAGGGCTGTGTTCTAGAGCTGCATGCGGCTCCTGAGCCGCAGGTTGCTGACCCCTGAACTAGGACCACTCAGCCATACCCTTATACATTATTGCTGACTCGGAAACTATAAGTTGATAAGGATTTAATTAGGGACCAGCAGCAGGCCAGATCTAGGCATGGCCATGGGTACTACCCATACTAGTGCTACTAACTAACTACAGCTGTGTCACCACTAAACCAACAGCATTTCATCATTGAAAACAGAAAACTCTCTGAGTCAGACCTTTAGCTTCATGCATGCTGCGTGTCTGTTGGAACTTCAACAACAACTGATGTCATTATTGATGCTTTACTTGACACGGTCAATGAAGCTGCACCCATACCATTTTCTCCTGCCCCCCCCCCCCCCCCCATTGAGAGATGTTACATCCGCCCCTGACCAGCAGGCAAGGCACGAAAAACATCACGTATTATTGGCTCGTAAACAAATTACCCATGCAGAGAAATGAAAGAAAACAGGTTGCCGTTAGTTAGTTTCGGATACTTTGTCATATGATTTGCAAACCATATATAGAATTATATTGACACCTTGAAAGAGCAGAAAACTAGTGTCTCCAATAGCACCCCATTCACAAACTGTTAAGAACTGTCATTCTCGCGATACGGGCCGTGCTCTGGTGTGAACATCATGTATATGTCGTCTCTCTCTCTCTCTCTCTCCACAGAGGCCGCTGTGTGAGCAGCTGTTCTCAGCTCCGGCGTTCCGCGGCTGTGTGTCCGCGCTGAACGTGTCGTCCTTCGTGGACGCGTGCGTGGCCGACCTCTGTCACTGCTCACAGGAGAATGGAGGGATACCAGCAGGTTAGGACAGTGGTTTTCAACCTTTTTGACACCAGGAACCCCCACTATTTATTCAGGATTCGAGTCCGATGACAATTTAGCCCCCACAGACCCCCAAAAACGAAAGATTTATTTTTGCTTTTGGCCACAATTCCGGGATGGATTTGGGGAAACTACATTCTCTAGTTGTGTAGACAAAGAATTGTTAGTCTGGTCAGCATTTGGTGCATATGTTATCTCTTCTAAATACAGCATGGAAAGGTCTTTAGATTTGGTTTGCACCAACCAATCAGAACAGTGGGGCCGTCGTGTTTGTTGTCTGACGCCGTTGAGTGACAGGGCTGTCGGCCAATCAGCTCAGAGCTGTCGTCGTGTTTTCGTTAGAAGAGGAAAGCTTGACTTGCATAGCAACAGCTGCAGAGACCATTCGGAACGGCATTGGACAGCGACTAAACCAGGGGTGGGCAATTATTTTCCCCAAGGGGCCAAATGAGATACATAAAATATTGTGGAGGGCCAAGACTAAAGGCTGAACTAAAGTCTGCGTAATATTAATTTCATTTTAAGATAAAAGTAAGGGTAAGACCAACCATTTTGGCACCAGGTCCCACTATTTATTCAGTATTCAAGCCATGGACCACCATTTGATGACATTTTAGCCCCACAGACCCCAAAACTAAAGATTTATTTTTGCTTTTGTCCACAATTCCAGGCCGGATTTTGGAAACCAAACAGTCAAACATACAGATCAAAATGACCATTAATCTTCTACATTCTCTAGTTGTGTAGACTTGGGGCTAATTCAGATGATGAATATTTTAACTCTTGAGAATGTAAAAATGAAACCAAATGAACCCGCAACTCCCGTAACTCTTTGAGAGCGTAAAAATGAAACCAAATGGACCCTTTGAGAGCGTAAAAATGAAACCAAATGGACCCTTGCGGGTCCATTTGCTTTCATTTTTACGCTCTCAAAGAGTTACATCTGGTTAATCAACTTTCCATATTTAACTGTAACTCTCTCAAGGACCACTGGTTTAAAACTCTTCCACAGGCCGGTCAGAGTCAGCCAAAGGGCTGTATTTGGCCCCCGGGCCGCATAATGCCCCAGGTATGGACTAAACTAAGGGGCGGGTTTTTGAGAAGAAGCTCATTGTTTTCCCTTCCCTTATTGCATTCCCAATCCCAGGTGTGAACAGCAGCATGGTGGTGAGGGCCAGGAGGGCTGCCATGATGTCCGCGACCACCGCCACCACGACGGTGGGCCCTGGCGGGATGCACCCCGGGTTGGGGTCCACCATGGTGGTCCCTGGGGGCTTGCCTCCCACCGCGGCGGGGCAAACCGACGCCACCACCACGCCGCCGTCGGCTGCGTCTGACGGCGACGCCTGTCTGTGCAGCACGCTGGCAGAGTTCTCCCGGCAGTGTGTGCACGCCGGACGCACGCCAGGGGAGTGGAGGACCCCCCAGCACTGCTGTAAGGACCACCACACACACACACACACACAGGGCTTGACACTAACACTTGCCCGCTTGCCCGGGGCAAGTAAAAAAAAAATGGTGGGGCAAGTGAAGACTGCTACCTGGTTGCCCCGATCGGGCAAGTGTGCAACTTAGTGCACTATAACACAACACAAGATAAATTTGTCTTGAAGGCAGTCATTGCACTCTGCCTCTGTGTCTTTCCCTGCTTTCTAGCTGTTCACAATTCCAGGCTGGATTTGGGAAACAAAACAGGCAAATGAACATACACATCAAAATGACCATTAATCTTCCACATTCTCTAGTTGTGTAGACCTGGGCTAATTAAGATGATGAATTTTAACTCTTGAGAGTGTAAAAATGAAACCAAAATGGACCCGCAAGGGTCCATTTGGTTTCATTTTTACGTTCTCAAGAGTTACATCTGGTTAAACGTAAAAGCAATATTTACAATATATTTTTGGGGGGCAAGTGACCATGACCTGAGGGCAAGTAGAACCTGACTTGCACTTGCCCGATGGGCAAGAGCCTCGAGACCTTAGTGTCAACCCCTGAAACACATGCGCGCACGCACACACACACACACACACACACACACACACACACACACACACACACACACACACACACACACACACACACACACACACACACACACACACACACACTTTTTACTGTACAGCTTATGTTGTTGCAGCCCCGTGTTGTTGTTGCTACACCAACCCTATACAGGGAATTACAAAAAGTAATTCATTATTGATCAGTAGTGTAAAACACTACATAAATATTTTCTGTAGAGGTTGTGTAGAAACGACAGTAAATGTGTAAGCATTGTGTAGTAATCCAACAATAAATGTGTTGTATAGTTCTTTCCAAAAAAGCCAATAGTGAGGCTGAAATAATTAAGTAGCAGCCAGGTAGTGGTTTAAATATGAATTATGTAGTAATTAATCATCAGTAGTGATTAAGTAGTGAAACGGGACATTTCTCTACATTTTACTACTGAAATTACGACATGAATCACTAACTAATCGCAATAGCAATTGAGTAGAGAAATGGTAGTTTTAGTATTGACATTTTCTAGTAGTGATTCAATAGTGTTTTTTCATGAGGGAATTCATCAACAGTAACAGTAACTATAATACAGTGTGTTTCTATAGTGTAAATGGAACTAATATTAGTGTTAAAGGAGAATTCCGGCCCAAAAGTTTTTTTGTATCTTTATTTGCAGTTAATTTTTTTGAAAAAAGTGGTCCAGGTGTTATTTTGTGAAAATACTCCTTTATGGCTGTTTCCCCTACCCCAAAATAGGCTTATAATGGGGCCAAGGGGTGTTGTTCAAGTTCACCTATATACATCGCTCCAAAATGCAATTTTTTGCTATATATTGTGTCTCCACCATGTTAGTAGTGAGTTAACACTCACACTTTCACTTTCACTTTTGTTTCAGCAGTGGTTCAGCCATAAACCATGTGCCACGCCCCCAGCTTTTGAGACAGCTGGATCACTGCTGAATCAAAAGTGAAAGTGAAAGTGTGAGTGTTAACTCACTACTGACATGGTGGAGACACAATATATAGCAAAAAATTGCATTTTGGAGCGATGTACAGTATATAGGTGAACTTGAACAACACCCCTTGGCCCCATTATAAGCCTATTTTTGGGTTGGGGAAACAGCCATAAAGGAGTATTTTCACAAAATAACACCTGGACCACTTTTTTCAAAAAAATTAACTGCAAATAAAGATACAAAAAAACTTTTGGGCCGGAATTCTCCTTTAAGTCAATTGATTCTTATCCATTTGTTTCGAGTGAAACATTTGGTATGATTGATTTCTTTCGCTTTCAAAACACAATTGTTATGATCTAAAAAAAAATAGTATTTCATGGCCTCGAGTTTCTAATTCGAGATCACAACAAATAAAAATCACCAATCACTTGCTGCCAGTAGTGACAGGTGCATTTCCAAGCCTGTTTTTAAAAGTAATCAGTTGATTTTCTCGTTTTGAGGGAAGGGATCACAGGGCTATTGATTTCCATACAAAGCTTGTTGTTGACCTGACCGGGTTGCCATGTTGTGTTGTTGACCCGGTTGCCATGTTGTGTTGTTGACCGGGTTGCCATGTTGTGTTGTTGACCGGGTTGCCATGTTGTGTCCACAGCGAGGCAGTGTCCCTTCAACATGGTGTACCTGGAGTGTGGGAGTCCCTGTGCCGACAGCTGTTCCAACCCTGCAGCCAGCCTGGTCTGTGACACACACTGCAGCGACGGATGCTTCTGCCCCCCAGGTAATTACTGCCCAGCATTTATATCAGGGGTTTTCAACCTTTTTTCATCTCAGGGACCACCAATTTATTCAGGATTTGAGCCACAGAGGACCACCATTTGAGGACATTTTAGCCCCACAGACCCCTAAATCTAAACATTTATTTTTGCTTTTGTCCACAATTCCAGGCTGGATTTTTGGGGGGAAAAAAACAAGCAAAAACATACTGTACATTTCAAAATTGCTAATTCAGATGATGTTTTTTTTTTTTTTAACTCTTGAGAGTGTAAAAATGAAACCAAATGGACCCGCAAGGGTCCATTTGGTTTCATTTTTACGTTCTCAAGAGTTACATCTATTTAACCAACTTAGCTGGGGACCACATGGAACCCTCCCAAGGACCACTGGTTGAAAACCCCTGATTTATATGACCCCAGGTCAGGGGCGTTTTTGCCATCAGGCAGACTAGGCAGTTGCCTAGGGCGCCATGAGGGGAGGCGTCCTATACTTGAACATTTAAAACACATATAATATGTTCTTCAGTTTTAAAATAGTTCATATTTTTATTCCTTGGTGGGGTTACTGTGCTTGTCATAGGGAAGACGTTACAGAAGATTTTCCCCGGAACCATTCTTAATTATGCTGCGATTTGATTTATTGATATATCGCATCTTTTCCCCCACAAACAACTGAGCTTTTACTATACTAGAACAGGGGATTTCAACCCATTTTCAAGATTTATTTTTCTGAGGGCGTACAAATGGAACCAAATGGACCCTAACGGGTCCATTTTTTTCCTGAGGGCCAGCTTTTTGGGTCCGTTGTGTCCATTTGGTTCCATTTGTACGCCCTCGGAAAAAAAAGCTCCTAAAAGAAAAGTCATCAACAAACGCAACACAAACACAACTTGATGATGTCGTCGTCAAGTTGTACAACTACAACTACAACATTTTAAAGCAATTTTAAACAATATAGATAACAAAAAGTTCAATCATACACATCAATGTAGTCAGTCTATCTGACGTGAACAAATTAACCCTTAGTGTACTGAACGCGTTTTGGTGTTCTAAGCATTATGTTTTAACGATTGAAAAATAGCAGATCTACAAGCTCATAGCGCGCCACCGAGTGGCGCGCTATGAGCTTGTATCTCTGCTATTTTCGATACATCGTGAAAACGTGGTGCAAATCTTTGAATATTATGTTATTCAGAATCTAGAAATCTAGACAGGACACATGAATCATGCCAATATCATGGCATTGAGCTTTGCAATATACTGTATTGGCATATCGATTTTTATGCCCAACCCTACTATTTATAGGCAAAAGAATAACAAATGTTTCAGTGAGTCGGGTATGCATTCTGTGTGAGTTCTGTGAGGCACGCCCAAAAGGGTGTCCAACTGGAGTGGTGCCCATTTGGGCATTGGCCTACTTGGAACTATGCAAGTTGGAAAGTCATGACCCACCCAGTAAACTTGTCTTTGTCCCTTCTATATGCTCATATAGGGAGTTCTTTGTCATGCATGACCAAATAGGAAGACATGCAGGAGTCAGAACACATGTGATGTCACCAAAAAGCCAGCTCTCTCCCTCTCTCTCTATATATAGCACTGTATATATGGAGATAATATTTTCTTTGGAAAACTGTGCAGCGGTTCCTGCAAAGTACAGCCTGCCATTGCGTGGCCTACTTGTGCGCGAGCAGAGCGGGCTAATACTCATGACTTTAGTTATAAATGTCTCTTGTTTAACTCACGATTGCGTCACCGTTACACCCCCCCCCCCCCCAAACACGGTATCATGCAAAACCCAAGATATTTCAAATTAAAGTACTCATATTTAAAATGATTTGAAACACTACTACTGCTACTAACTACAATTTTGGCACCATTAAACCAACATCATTTCATCATTGTAAACAGAAAACTCTCTGAGTCAGACCTTTAGCTTTATGCATGCTACGTGTCTGTTGCAACTTCAACAACAACTGATGTTATTATTGATGTTTTACTTGACTAATAAAAGTCCTGTAACCGAAAACGGTAGGCCCTATGGGTGCCGCCCCCATACCATTTTCTCTTGCCCCTCCAACAAATGGGACATGCTACGTC
Source organism: Benthosema pterotum (assembly GCA_039105355.1). Classification (NCBI taxonomy): domain Eukaryota; kingdom Metazoa; phylum Chordata; class Actinopteri; order Myctophiformes; family Myctophidae; genus Benthosema; species Benthosema pterotum. Next base: position 129,433 of record CM076985.1, on the reverse strand, counting down.
CGCCCCTGACACCGATCGCTTAACTTTGTCTATGACGTCACCTATGACATCATCTCTGGACAGCCCATATTAAGTGTGAATATGAGTTTAGATGTTTATGTTGTCTGAGCGCGTGCGTGGTGCCGTTGTTCCCTTTTCCGGAGCCATAAGGACGGTCGACATCGGGTGAATCCTCCAAGAACTACCGGTATAATTCCATGCCGTCACTACAATCCATGTGTAGCAAAAGCCTAGACATGGACCCAGGCATCCTGGAAGGCGTTGCTGGCTCCTCCCAGACTGAGGTTTTCCGTTCCGGGTGTCCAAAGAGCCACAACCTCCTCTACCGCGAAACCTCAGGGAACGGACAGATCATCTCGGCAGGCTGTCGGCCAATCGACGGCTCTACAACCAGCCGAAAGAACATAGAAGACTCCGACACGTCTAGACCTACCTACGACCATCAGCAGATAGAAGACACCGACACGTCTAGACCTACCTACGACCGTCAGCAGTTTACCGAGACGTTAACTCGACCAGGAGAAGCGAAGACACGGCCACGGTCTCGCACGGGAAAGAAACCCCAACACGCCTGTGGGTCGTGTGGTAAAAGTTTCAGCCGCTTAAGCAAACTGAAGACCCACAAGTGCATCCACACCGGAGAGAAACCGTTCTGTTGTCGCATGTGTGGGAAAGGTTTCAGTCAGTCATGTCATCTGAGTCAACACCTGCTGATCCACACCGGGGGAAAACCTTTCGTTTGCGACGAGTGCGACAAAAGCTACACTACTTTAGCTAGCCTGAAGATCCACAAGCACGTCCACACTGGAGAGAGACCATTCGCTTGTCGAGTGTGTGGGAAAGGTTTCAGTCACTCAGGTCATCTGAGTCAACACCTGCTCGTCCACACCGGGGAAAAACCTTTCGTTTGTGAAGATTGTGAAAAAAGCTTCACTACTTTAGCTAACCTGAAGGTTCACAAGCGCGTCCACACTGGAGATAAACCGTTTCATTGTAAACGGTGCAACAAGAGCTTCACTACCTCAACTAACCTTAAGAAGCACGAACGCGTCCACAGCGGAGACAGACCGTTCCGCTGTACGGTGTGTGAGAAGAGCTTCCGTCAGTCAGTTGCTCTTAGGACGCATCAACGCATTCACACCGGGGAGAAACCCTTTGTTTGTAAATGGTGCGAGAAGAGCTTCACTCAGTCATCTAATTTGAAGACGCACCATCGTATTCACAGCAGGGACAAACCATTCGTTATCACTCCTGTGAGCAGAGCCAGTGCGAGTTAAAGGGATACTTTGCCGAAATTAAACCTCATCTGTATGGTTATACTGCCGTGCATCCGTGCCTCTGTGTCCGTGTCTCAGTGCATACTGTAGTGGAACACCAGAGGAGGGGGTTCCAGACGGTTTACCACCTACGTCACTGCCCTAATTGTGACGTAGGTGGTAAACGTTTCCCAGAGCACTGAACACTAAAGGAGGCAGAGGAGAGCAGCAAGGCACACACAGAATATACTTTCTCTGGCGCCACCGTGTGGCTTTTTTGTTACATGTATATATTTTTGTTGTTGTTGTCTCCACCGTAAGGTGGTGACCATAAATCGTACCAGACACCACAATGCTATAATCCACAAATCATGATCATCTCATAATTAGCCACTCAGAACTAGTGCCACAGGGAGGAGGCCGGGGAGGTGGAGGAAATTTGAACGCTTACATCTGAACAGGGACATGGAGCCAGCTAGCAGAAAGGGTGGGGACAGAGTACTGACTGCTTATAAAGACACCCGATTGAATGTGGGCGTGAGTGACTTGCTGACAGCCAATGAGACTGAGGGGAGTTAACATGGGGAGAGACTGCTGATTTAAAGAAACAGAATGAATTACTGACTGAGAATAATGAGTATAATAAAAACCATTCTGCCCTCCGTGCCTCCATGAACTATCGCTTATGCTGGATTTCATATTTTTATCCCTTGGTGGGGTTACTGTGCTTGTCATAGGGAAGACGTCACAGAAGATTTTCCCCGGAGCCATTCTTAATTATGCTGCGATTTGATTTATTGATATATCGCATCTTTTCCCCCACAAACAACTGAGCTTTTACTATACTAGAACAGGGGATTTCAACCCATTTTCAAGATTTTTTTTCTGAGGGCGTACAAATGGAACCAAATGGACCCTAACGGGTCCATTTTTTTCCTGAGGGCCAGCTTTTTGGGTCCGTTGGGTCCATTTGGTTCCATTTGTACGCCCTCGGAAAAAAAAGCTCCTAAAAGAAAAATCATTAACAAACGCAACACAAACACAACTTGATGATGTCGTCGTCAAGTTGTGTTTCACCACAAGTTCAATCAACTACAACATTTCAAAGCAATTTTAAACAATATAGATAACAAAAGGTTCAATCATACACATCAATGCAGTCAGTCTTTCTGACGTGAATAAATTAACCCTTAGTGTACTGAACGCGTTTTGGTGTTCTAAGCATTATGTTTTAACTATTGAAAAATAGCAGATCTACAAGCTCATAGCGCGCCACCGAGTGGCGCGCTATGAGCTTGTATCTCTGCTATTTTTTAAAACTTCGTGAAAACGTGGTGCAAATCTTTGAATATTATGTTATTCAGAATCTAGAAATCTAGACAGGACACATGAATCATTGAGCTTTGCAATATACTGTATTGGCATATGGATTTTTTTGCCCACCCCTACTATTTATAGGCAAAAGAGTAACAAATGTTTCAGTGAGTCGGGTATGCATTCTGTGTGAGTTCTGTGTGAGGCACGCCCAAAAGGGTGTCCAACTGGAACGGTGCCCATTTGGGCATTGGCCTACTTGGAACTATGCAAGTTGGAAAGTCATGACCCACCCAGTAAACTTGTCTTTGTCCCCTCTATATGCTCATATAGGGAGTTCTTTGTTATGCATGACCAAATAGGAAGACATGCAGAAGTCAGAACACCTGTGATGTCACCAAAAAGCCAGCTCTCTCTATATATAGTATACTGTATATATGGAGATAATATTTTCTTTGGAAGACTGTGCAGCGGTTCCTGCAAAGTACAGCCTGCCACTGCGTAGGCAAGGGCCTACATGTTGTGTAGGCCGTGGCCTGCTTGTGCGCGAGCAGAGCGGGCTAATACTCATGACTTTAGTTATAAAGGTCTCTTGTTTACCTCACGATTGCATCACTGTTACATCCCCCCGCGACTGAAACCCCCCGCTTCATTGCCCGCGACGCGGGCAATGAAGCCGCCCCCATACCATTTTCTCTTGCCCCTCCAACATGTTCTCTTGCCCCCCCCCCCCCCCCCCCCCCCCCCCCCCCCAAATGGGACATGCTATATCCGCCCCTGATACCGATCGCTTAACTTTGTCTATGACGTCACCTATGACATCATCTCTGGACAGCCCATATGAAGTGTGAATATGAGTTTAGATGTTTATGTTGTCTGAGCGCGTGTGTGGTGCTGTTGTTCCCTTTTCCGGAGCCATAAGGACGGTCGACATCGGGTGAATCCTCCAAGAACTACCGGTATAATTCCATGCCGTCACAACAACCCATGTGCAGCAAAAGCCTAGACATGGGCCCAGGCATCATGGAAGGAGCTGCTGCCGGCTCCTCCCAGACTGAGGTTTTCCGTTCCGGGTGTCTAAAGAGCCACAACAACCTCCTCTACCGCAAAACCTCAGGGAACGGACAGATCATCTCGGCAGGCTGTCGGCCAATCGACGGCTCTACGACCAGCCGAAAGAACATAGAAGACTCCGGCACGTCTAGACCTACCTACGACCATCAGCAGATAGAAGACACCGACACGTCTAGACCTACCTACAACCGCCAGCAGTTTACCGAGACGTTAACTCGACCAGGAGAAGCGAAGACACGGCCACGGTCTCGCACGGGAAAGAAACCCCAACACGCCTGTGGATGGTGTGGTAAAAGTTTCAGTCACTTAAGCCAACTGAAGACCCACGAGCGCATCCACACCGGAGAGAAACCGTTCTGTTGTCGCATGTGTGGGAAAGGTTTCAGTCAGTCATGTCATCTGAGTCAACACCTACTGATCCACACCGGGGAAAAACCATTCGTTTGCGACGAGTGCGACAAAAGCTACACTACTTTAGCTAGCCTGAAGATCCACAAGCGTGTCCACACCGGGGAAAAACCTTTCGTTTGCGACGAGTGCGACAAAAGCTACACTACTTTAGCTAACCTGAAGATCCACAAGCACGTCCACACTGGCGAGAGACCATTCGCTTGTCGAGTGTGTGGGAAAGGTTTCAGTCACTCAGGTCATCTGAGTCAACACCTGCTCGTCCACACCGGGGAAAAACCTTTCGTTTGTGAAGATTGTGAAAAAAGCTTCACTACTTTAGCTACCCTGAAGGTTCACAAGCGCGTGCCTCTGTGTCCGTGTCTCCGTGCATACTGTAGTGGAACACCAGAGGAGGGGGTTCCAGACGGTTTACCACCTACGTCACTGCCCTAATTGTGACGTAGGTGGTAACCGTTTCCCAGAGCACTGAACACTAAAGGAGGCAGAGGAGAGCAGCAAGGCACACACAGAATATACTTTCTCTGGCGCCACCGTGTGGCTTTTTTGTTACATGTATATATTTTTGTTGTTGTTGTCTCCACCGTAAGGTGGTGACCATAAATCGTACCCTGTCCGTCCCCGCGTATGTCTGTCCGTGCGCGTCAGCCCGTATTGTCTGTCCGTATTGTCTGTCCGTTATGTCACGGGTGACGTAAGACCATGGTGATGAGTCGACAAGAAGAACGCCAAGACGAGTGAGGAGAAGATGACCGAAGGTTGAGAGGAACAGAGGGACAAGGACCTGGAGAAGATCAAAGAAGACCATGCACGGGTCAGGTTTGCACAGTTCAGGCCTGAGCCTGGACGGTGGAGACCGGGCACAAGGCTTGTTTCCACATATTTCGATGCCGCTGTACAGCATTTAAAGGCATTCCGTACCGGCGAAGCACTCCTTTAAGCAATCGGTTCGCCGGCGGCGGCGGTCGTCCGTCTCCTCGAAGTATCCCGATTGGCTGCTTCAAGTGATGACGTAATCGTGGCATACAGGCAACCATGTTGGCGACGTTGCGAGCGCAAGTTAATGTGTATATGAGCAATAAATCTCCACATTTTCTTGGCATTTTTTTCCCCTCCTTCTTTTTCTTCTTTATCTTAGACTGTTCCATTATTAGATCACTTGAAACTAGATACCTGACGATATCTAGTATCTCCGACAGTGGCCCTTTAAGAATCATAGTCCTCCACCACCTCTGCGTTTGACTCCACCAGTCCTCCCTGTTTCCTTAACACACCACGTGCCTCCAGACACAGTGATGGTAATACCGTTATTGTACAGGGTAACATAAAGCTGTGTAACCCCCTCCAGGCACAGTGATGGTAATACCATTATTGTACAGGGTAACATAAAGCTGTGTAACCCCCTCCAGGCACAGTGATGGTAATACCGTTATTGTACAGGGTAACATAAAGCTGTGTAACCCCCTCCAGGCACAGTGATGGTAACAGCGTTATTGTACAGGGTAACATAAAGCTGTGTAACCCCCTCCAGGCACAGTGATGGTAATACCGTTATTGTACAGGGTAACATAAAGCCGTGTAACCCCCTCCAGGCACAGTGATGGTAACAGCGTTATTGTACAGGGTAACATAAAGCTGTGTAACCCCCTCCAGGCACAGTGATGGTAATACCATTATTGTACAGGGTAACATAAAGCTGTGTAACCCCCTCCAGGCACAGTGATGGTAATACCATTATTGTACAGGGTAACATAAAGCTGTGTAACCCCCTCCAGGCACGGTGCTGGATGACATCAAGGGGACAGGGTGTATACCGGTCAGAGAGTGTTCCTGCTCCTACAACAACCACGTCTACAGCCCAGGACAGTCCTACAACGGGACCTGCCAGACCTGGTAAGGACAAGCTTAACCGAACGCGTTTTGGTGTTTTTAGCTGTTGAAAAATAGCAGATCTACAAAGCTCACATCGCGCCACCGAGTGGCGCGATGTGAGCTTGTAGTTCTGCTATTTTTTGAAAAAATTGTGAAAATGCGGTGCAAATCTTTGAATGCGTTATTTCGGACGCAAACATTTTTAACTCAAATCTTCTGGGGCATCACCTAGAACAACATGTTTTTAGATGAGGTTCTGCAGCTAAATAATAGATATTTCTGGGGGTCCTTCCTATGAAATATGTCAAGCATCACTGACACAGAAAGAGATTTTTCCAGAAAAATTAGAATCTTGCGCCAGGGACTATAATGTATTGTCACAAACTAGAATTTAGTGTCACAAACTAGAATTTAGTGTCATGGACTAGAATCTAGCATGAGGAACTAGAATCTAGCATGAGGAACTAGAATCTAGCATGAGGAATTAGAATCTAGAGCTGTGAACTAGAGTCTAGCATCAGAAACTAGAATCTGATCCGAACACAATGGGTTAAAGATAAACTGATCTACAAGACCTGGTAGACCCACTTTAGAAAATAAACTGATCTGGTACGACCACAGAGCCCTCAGCTCTGTATGTTAGAACAGGGGTTTTCAACCTTTTTTGTTACCAGGGTCCACTATTTATTCAGCATTTGAGCCACGGACCACCATTTGAGGAGATCTGAGCCCCAAAGACCCAAAACTAAAGATATCTTTTGATTTTGTCCACAATTCCAGGCTGGATTTGGGAAACAAAACAGTCAAACATCCAGATCAAACTGACCATTAATCCTCTACATTCTCTAGTTGTGTAGACTTGGGGGGCTAATTCACATGATGAATATTTTAACTCTTGAGAGTGTAAAGATGAAACCAAATGGACCCGCAAGGGTCTCCATTTGGTTTCATTTTTGACGATCTCAAGAGTTGCGTCTGGTTAACCAACGTTCCATCTGGTTAACCAACTTAGCTGGGGACCACCTGGAACCCTCTCAAGGACCACTGGTTGAAAACCTCTGTGTTAAAAATCTGCAAGGACCATGTTAGAAAATGACTGGTCTGCAAGATCTGGTAGGACTCTGGAGCTCTGAAAATGTAGCGATCTACAAGGTCAGATGCCAGAAGTATCTCATACTAACGTCATCAAGGTATGATGATGTAACACGCAGTAAGTTTGTGTAGATCAGCTGTTTTTTTTTTTTTTAATATTTGTATAGATTTTAATTAAGGCTGTTGTAAATAGTTAATTAATGGGATTAAATTAATTTTGTTGATTAATCTGATTAAAAAAAGTTAACGCAATTAACTCATGTTCACACTGACTCACCCACTGAGTATTTTTTCATTTGAAAAATGGGTAGAGCAGGGTTTTATGGAGACATATAGCTGTGTGTCTCCCTGTAACCAGAGCCATAGAGTATGGCTGGAGGATGTACAAGCATTGAGGGCTTGTAGATCACCTATTTTGATAAATATTTAACCCATAGTAGACGGGAACCCCTAGTGGTAGTTTTACCCTAGTTGACGGGAACCCCTATAGGGGTTCTGTACAGTATGTACAGTGAAGTTTTTCAATACACTTAGGTTAGTATTTCAAATACATTTTTAGAATCGGGATAATCTACAATGGGTTAAAGATAAATTATTTTTCACAGATTCTGTTTCTATTTTAAATGTTGAAATCCTGTACAGGAAAACATGCATATTTTGGACATAGTTCGAATGGTGATTAATCATGATTAAATTCATTTTGAAGCTGTGATTAATTTGATTAAAATTTTTAATCATTCAACAGCTTTAATTTTAATACTTTACAAAACGCATGAGTATTTTCTAAAGCGGTGGAAAGAATACTCCTATTAATGAAGCAATATCACACAAGAGGTTGTGGTTTACGGCAGCGGTTCTCAACCAGTGGCCGAGGGACCACCAGTGGTCCTTGAGAGGGTTCCAGCCAGGTGGTCCCCAGCTAAGTTGGTTAACCAGACGAAAAGTTGCAACTCTTGAGAGCGTAAAAATGAAACCGTGTGTGTGTGTGTGTGTGTGTGTGTGTGTGTGTGTGTGTGTGTGTGTGTGTGTGTGTGTGTGTGTGTGTGTGTGTGTGTGTGTGTGTGTGTGTGCGTGTGACGTCCTCAGTGTGTGTGAGGGGTCCCAGTGGAGCTGTCAGGAGAAGGAGTGCACGGGGACCTGCTCCGTGGAGGGTGGAGCGCACGTCAACACCTTCGACGGTCAGATCTATACCTTCCACGGAGACTGCTCCTACGTACTGGCCAAGGTAGGTATAGCCCAGGGGTCAGCAACCTGCGGCTCAGGAGCTACATGCGGCTCTAGAACACAGTCCTAGTGGCTCCATGGCTGTAGCATTATTACATACACACTGGGCTCTAGAACACAGCCCTAGTGGCTCCATGGCTGTAGCATTATTACATACACACTGGGCTCTAGAACACAGCCCTAGTGGCTCCATGGCTGTAGCATTATTACATACACACTGAGGCTCTAGAACACAGCCCTAGCAGGGTTCCCGCGGGATATTAAAAAGTCTTAAAAGCATTGAATTTACGAATTTGAAAATAATACCTTAAAAAGACATAAAAAGGTATTGAATTTTATATCTAGGTCTTAAATTTTGCGCAATTACATCGAGCCACGTGTGTCGGAGCGATCAAAACAGCGTCTGTATTGGACGTTATAGATCGACCCTAAAGAGATGAATCGATGATTCCATCAGCTGCGCAAAAACCACCACAGATATACAAGCTCATATAGCCATGCATTGCAATGGGGCACATTGCTTGTAGATCATCTACGTTCAGTGCAAGTCTCTGTGTGACGTAGTATTCAAGGTCTTAGAGTTACGCAAACTCCGTTCATTTCATGGCGCCAGTCCATTGGATGCGCTTCTACATAGATCTCTACGGAATGAGGACAACAAAAATATGGACAGCTGGAGTTTTGAGCTCACACGAGTACTTAAACCACGTGACCGGGCTGTTTTCTGTCCCCTCAATGTCGCAATTCTCTATACTCTACGCCTCGGACACCACAGCGCAACAGATGATCATCTGAGCGGAGCTCTCGGGACCGACAGCTTTACACAACTTTATTGGATAGTTGCACACATCTATGCTTCCATTCACGTCCATAGCCTTTTAAATCGTATTTTCCATCCACGGGACAACGTGATACACGGGATGGTGGTGGTGCCGGTGGTGGTGGTGGTGTTGTCTGTATCGAGACTAGCTAGCGTAGCCATAGCTGCGTTGAGCAGCTCGCGTCTCTGGCAGGGGTCCACGTGTTGAAAGGTCCGGGGACCACCAGTGGTCCCTGAAAGGTCCCCAGGCTAAATGATGGAAAGTTGGTAGATGTAACTCTTTGAGAGTGTAAACATGAAACCAAATGGACCCGCGTTTCATTGTTTACACTCTCAAGAGTTAAAATATTCATGTGAATTATCCCAAGTCTACACAACTAGAGAATGTAGAAGATTAATGGTCATTTTCATCTGTATTTCACTGTGTTGTTTTCTCTGAGATCCAGTCTGGAATTGTGGACAAAACTAAATGAAATCTTAGTTGTGTGGTCTGTGGGGCTAAAATGTCATCAATTGGTGGTCCGTGGCTGAAATTCTGAATAAATAGTGGGCCTTGGTATGAATGAGGTTGAAAACCACTGGTCTAGTCATTTGGCTTCCTTTAATAATGAATGTATACTAGTGTAGTTGCAAGTTGTGTCACAGCAGGCAGACCTGTCAAAGCACTCCTGAATACTCAGACAGACCTGCACCACCTCAAAGTCCAAACACATAGTTGTTTTTCATGTTCCCCTTATAATTTCCTGGGGCTTATAGAGCTGCGCAGTGACGTCACCAACCCTGTTCCGGAAGTCTTTTCCCCATTCATTTTTCTCATAGACTTTTCGAAAATAATTTATATCAAGACGATTGCGCCGCGGCCAAAGCCAACTCAATCATGACAACAAACACAATATCGTCATATAATATATAATTGGGAAGAAGTAGAAAACGGCATGATACAAGACTTTTTGTTTCGTTTTTCATCTTAGAAATTATTTTATTGTCCCAAAAGTTTGTGTGTGTCATCATGATTCGTCACGACTCGAGTTGGCTTTGTCCGCGGCGTAATCGTCTTGATATAAATTATTTTCGAAAAGTCTATGAGAAAAATGAATTGGGAAAAGACTTCCGGAACAGGGGCAGTGACGTCACTGCGCAGCTCTATTAGGACTGTAGTAGATAATAAAAAAGAAACCCTATGTAGCCTAACCCTAATTACCTAGGGTTTTTAATGCGCCAGATCGTACTGTATCGAATCGTATTGTACTAAATTCCAACAAATCGAAATTGTATCGAAATTCTACTGAATCGAATTGTATCGTTCTGTATATAAAATAAATCGTTTCTGAATCTTGTAGAGACCATGCAAATCGATAAGTATCGAATCATCTTGTAAGGGCGACCGGTGCTAGTTGTGAAAAATATATAATACGTCGCTTATTGACGATGGCCGTGAAATGGGTATTACGTTTTATATAAATGGCCTTAAAAAAGGTCTTAAAAAGACTTAAATTTTACTTTAAGAAACCTGTAGGAACCCTGCCTAGTGGCTCCATGGCTGTAGCATTATTACATACACACTGGGGCTCTAGAACACAGCCCTAGTGGCTCCCTGGATGTAGCATTATTACATACACACTGGGGCTCTAGAACACAGCCCTAGTGGCTCCCTGGCTGTAGCATTATTACATACACACTGGGCTCTAGAACACAGCCCTAGTGGCTCCCTGGCTGTAGCATTATTACATACACACTGGGCTCTAGAACACAGCCCTAGTGGCTCAGTGGCTGTAGCATTATTACATACACACTGGGCTCTAGAACACAGCCCTAGTGGCTCAGTGGCTGTAGCATTATTACATACACACTGGGCTCTAGAACACAGCCCTAGTGGCTCAGTGGCTGTAGCATTATTACATACACACTGGGGCTCTAGAACACAGCCCTAGTGGCTCAGTGGCTGTAGCATTATTACATACACACACTGGGCTCTAGAACACAGCCCTAGTGGCTCAGTGGCTGTAGCATTATTACATACACACTGGGGCTCTAGAACACAGCCCTAGTGGCTCAGTGGCTGTAGCATTATTACATACACACTGGGGCTCTAGAACACAGCCCTAGTGGCTCAGTGGCTGTAGCATTATTACATACACACACTGGGGTGATCCGCACCAAAATAATATAAACATTTCAGTCACTGACAACACCCAACACGCGTTGCGCTGTCTGACAGTTGCCAGTTAAAGTAGCACTTGGCCATGTCAAAAAAGCCCAGCAGTTATCAGAGGTGGAGCTTTCAATCTGAACCACCCATCTTCAAAGGTTTACTCAGTTTACTATGTCATTAACATACCTTAGAGATGTTGTGTGGACTAGAAATGTAGTTCTGAAAAACTCCTTTATTTTTCTTTTCCTTTATTCTTTTTTTCAGAAACTTTTCTTTTAGGACCTTTTTTTCTGAGAGTGTACAAATGGAACCAAATGGACCCGTCCCATTTGTACACACTCAGGGAAAAAAATGGGTGGAATTCACCTTTAAGCACTTATTAGGCTTACATTTTTGCGGCTCCAGACAGATTTTGAATATAATTTTTTGGTCGAAATTGGCTCTTTCAACATCTTGGGTTGCCGACCCCTGGTATAGCCTATCTGCAGCCTATCAGTGGACCCACAGAGTGGTCCTTGAGGTCGTTCCCTTGAGGTTGGTCCCCACAGCCTCACAGGTCCCCACAGCACATTCGGTAACCAAAAAGGAACCCTCATAGACAAATCTGCCCTCATAAGTTTGGAACCCCTAACTTTGGGAATAGGCCTTTCAGTACCGTAATTTCCGGACTATAAACCGCTACTTTTTTTCACATGGCCTTTTGACCCTGCGGCTTATACAACGGTGAGGCCAATCTATGGATTTTTACCGGTAACACAGGGGTGGTCCCTGAGAGGGTTCCAGGTGGGCTCTACAGACTAAATGATGGAAAGTTGGTTAGCCAGATGTAACTCTTTGAGAGCGTAAAAATGAAACCAAATGGACCCTTGCGGGTCCATTTGGTTTCATGTTTACACTCTCAAGAGTTATGATGTTCACCATCTAAATTACCACCACTTAATTAATAAGTCATAAGTCATGTTCATTTTGGTCTCATTTTGATGTTTTGCCTCTTGTTTGCGATCAAACGGCACTGGGATCAAAAGTTGAAAACCACTGCTCTAACATGAAGCTTATGGCCTGGTGCGGCTTATAGTCAGGTGCAACTTATACAAGGAAAAATCAGTATTTTGCCCCAAATTTAGCTGGTGCGGCTTATATTCAGGTGCGGCTTATAATCCGGAAATTACTGTATGCCCCTCCGCAAATTGCTATGGCCCAAACCACAGCTAAGCATTACGTGATAGACAAACCTCACCGGATGTTTTTTTTTTTTTTTTGGGGGGGGGGGGGGGGTATTTTTCATGGACCATCATCATTCTATCATCTCAGAAATTTTGGTCGTCTAAAAGAATCTATGGTTGTTAAAAAAAAAAGTCTAAATATGAATTTAAGCAAATTCTAATTCTGGCCACTTTTTTCAGGCATGCTAGTGTTAAAAGAAAAGAAAAGAAAAAAAAAAAAAAAACGTCACAGACACATTTTTTCACTGCATAGGACCATCATTTGGGAACATTTTAGCCCCCCACAGACCCCAAAACTAAAGATTTATTTTGCTTTTGTCCACAATACAAGGCTCGATTTGGGAAACAAAGCAGTCCACAGATCAAATTGACCAATAATCTTCTAAATTCTCTAGATGTGTACATTTTGGTTTTGGTTTGGTTTGGTTTAACTTTATTGTCCCGAAGGAAATTTGTCTTGGGCATACAAGTGCAGCTGCGTAGAGAACAAACACACATACAATACACCATTTACAGACAACACTACAATCGCCAGACAGCATAAGAACACCAGTTCATAGAAAAACAACAAAAGCAAAAAAACAAAAACAAGATTGCACAGTCCTTTGGCATACGGGTATTTCATTGTCAGATCTAGGACCCAAGGGGAACCTGGCCCACTAGGGGGGGAGGATGTTTGTTGAGCTGAGTTACAGATGTGGGGATGAAAGACAGCTTGTAACGGTTACTTTTACACTTTATTGATCTAAAGCGTTTCCTAGAGGGAAGCAGCTCATATTCAGCATAAAGGATATGCGAGGGATCCTGGAGGATACTCCTAGCCAGGGCAATAACCCTGTCCTCGTAAGTGCACTGCAGAGAAGGGTATGTTTTCTGCCCTATGACCTTCATGGCCACCTTAACCATGTTGTTTACTTTATTTTTAAGCTGAACAGATAGTGAGCCATACCAAGCCGCCATGCTGTACCTGATTAGGCTGCCTAGTACAGCGTTATAAAAAGTCAACATAATGTTTGCACTCACTCCGAACAATCTTAATCTACGGAGAAAGTGGAGTCTTTGTGCTAGTTTACTGCACAAGTGATCAACCTGAATGTTCCATTTCAGCTGGTTATCGAGTTGAACTCCCAGATACTTATAAGAGCTGACCTGTTCAATGCTGCACCCTGCAATAACTACTGGATCGTGAGCTCTGTTGGTCGTGAGATCGAAGATCATTTCCTTTGTTTTATTACTGTTCAAGATCAAACTGTTTTCCATGCACCTCTCTGCGAAGGAGGAAACCTCCTGGAAATACACAGAGGGGTCGTCACCCGCACGTAGTAGACTCAAAACTACGGTATCATCTGAGAACTTTAAGATATGATTTTTAGGGTGGTTGCTTCTAAAGTCATTTGTGTAGACTGTAAAGAGTAGGGGGGAGCACACACCCCCCTGTGGCACCCCCATACTGCCATACTTGGTACAAGAAAGAGAACCATTTACCATAACCTGCTGTGGCCTTCCAGTCAAGAGTGAGTGTAACCATTTGATCATGTAGGGGTTTATGCTCAATTGTACAAGTTTTTGCACAAGCAAATCTGGTCTCAAAGTGTCAAACGCCGAGCTAAAATCAGCAAACAAGACCCGAGCGTATGCTCCTGGGGTCTCAAGATGTTTGTTTATAAGATGTGTTACACTTACAATAGCACTTTCTGTACTGCGCCCCGCCCTATAGGCATACTGATAGGGATCTAAGTGTGGAGCTAGCTGCTCTTTCAGGAGGATTACAATGACTCTTTCAAAACATTTCATGACATTACAGGTGAGTGCTATAGGTCTATAGTCCTTGTTGGACGTAGGACATGGCACTTTAGGAATAGGAATTATGATGGACTTTTTCCATAAATCAGGAACTCTGTGACTATCAATTGAACTCTGGAAAATTGGACACATAGCATCTGCTAGCTCCGAAGGACACTTTTTGAGGATAATGGCAGGTAGACCATCCGGTCCCACAGATTTCTTCAAGGCTACACTGCTGAAAATTGATTTAACTTGATTTTTATTTATAATGAGGCGATCAGAGTCTACACAGCTAATGGTGTCAGGGCTGAAACCCTCACTCACAGGTAGGGAGGTTTCAGTGTTGAATCTGTGAAAATAGTCATTAAGTTCATTTGCCATGTCAACCTCATTTAATGTGGCTAACTGCTTCCTACTTGGATTCATGTTTGTGATTCTTTTCATGAAGTCCCATAGTCCCTTGCTGTCCATGGTGCGGACACTGTCCTCCAGTCCAGCACGATGTTTCTCTCTCGCCGTCTTGAGCTAATTCAGATGATGAATATTTTAACTCTTGAGAGCGTGAAGATGAAACCAAATGGACCCGCAAGGGTCCATTGGGCAAGTTATAATTTCCTGGGTTTCACATTTTGACTGCATAAACTGCCCTGCTAGATTGTCACTCTAAACATTGGAGTGTATTAGGAAGTTGATATTGGGTTTGACAGCATAAACTGCCCTGCTAAATCGTCACTCTAAAGATTGGAGTGTATTAGGAAGTTGATATTGATTTTGTATTCCTCTTCATGGCCACAAGTCATATCTGCGTGTGCGTGTGTGTGTGTGTTCAGAACGCTACAGGTGACCACTATGCGTTGCTGGGAGATCTGGAGCAGTGTGGACTGACCAACAGCCAGACCTGCCTGAAGTCTGTCACCATGGCTCTGCCAGCACACGACACTGTGAGTATTTAACCCTAGAGCACATTATGTCAAACTCAAGGCCCCGGGGGCCAAATCAGGCCCGTGAATGAATTATCTTTGGCCCGCGGGATGATATTGAATTAGTATTAGAACTGGCCCTCTGATATATTGCACACACCATGATAAGAAATGAATGCAACTAATTGTTTTACTTCCTCAACTCGGTCTCATTTACTTTCTCAATTAACTCAGCACTTGGTGAGGATCATAGAAGAAAAAGATTTTCCTGGAAAATAGCAGGTGTTCGCGTCTCATAGCGTGCCACAGAGTGGCGCGCTATGAGACGCGAACACCAAGTTTCAATTTTTCATTGAAACTTAAAACAGTTTTTAATGCAGGCAGTTTCATCTTTACAATTATCTTGCCATGAAGAGACATTGATTTTTGATGGAAAATTACTTTTTTGCTGTTTGACAGGGACGTCATTGTAAACCGGTGTTGAAACACCGGTATCTCTGGCCCTTTTTCTATTTTGGCCCACTCTGTATTTGGGTTTGACACCCCTGCCCTAGAGAAAGGAGAGAAAGAGTAGTTTAGCAAGGAAGCTGTCATCACCTCATCATAGCTGTCAGTTTTATTTTTGCACACACACACACACACGGATTAACATTGGAGGAAGTTTGTAACTTTCCCCAACGTTAATCCGTGTGTGTGTGTGTGTGTGTGTTAATCCATGTGTGTGGTGTGTTATTTTTGCACACACACGCGGATTAACGTTGGAGAAAGTTTGTAACTTTCCCCAACGTTAATCCACGTGTGTGTGTGTGCAAACCCAGTCACACCCAGCACCCCGCTGTTATGACAGTAACACTAGTGACTCACCACTGCAGTCCAGGCGTTTTCAACCTTTTTTCATCTCAGGGACCACCATTTATTCAGGATTTGAGCCACGGACCACCATTTGGGGACATTTTAGCCCCACAGACCCCCCCCAAACTAAGGATTTCTTTTGCTTTTGTCCATGACCATTAATCTTCTAGTTGTGTAGACTTGGGCTGATTCAGACGATGAATATTTTAACCCTTGAGAGCGTAAAAATGAAACCAAATGGTTTCATTTTTACGCTCTCAAGAGTTACATCTGGTTAACCAACTTAGCTGGGGACCACCTGGAACCCTCTCAGGGACCACCTGTTGAAAACCCCTGCTGTAGTCGATTGAGTCGAATACCGTTTCTCTACTGTAACATTTCCTTGTATTTCTAGTTTATTTAAATAACGTCACCCATAGTCTGCAGCAGGCCTGGTTGACTACATTTAGAAGACATTTGTCCATTGTATAGTCTACTGCAGTCAGGGCATTTAGGGGGCATTGCCCCCCCCACATGCCCATGCCTAGATCCGGCCCTGGGTTGAGTCAGGGTCAGGGATAGGATGGGGTTGGTCTTCAACCCTCAGTTTGAGGACCACAGCGTTCTTAGGACACACATTGCTGCCGCAGGGGGGGAAAGAGGTGTGCATGGAATGCATCCTCGAGGCGAGGAAACTTGGCAGCCGCAGGTGAATCCGACACGGAACTATGAGGACGGCTAGCGCGCACGCCCACGTATTTTTATTTCAGATAACGTGTGTTCGATGCCAAAGCTTCTCAGGAGCTGTCAACAGGGTGCACACCTGGCAGGAGATTAAAGCAGTGTCGCGACACACAATGCCTCTCGACCTCAGTGAAGGAAACTTGTCTTTATTAGCAGAGAGATTAAAGTATATATACAAGCAATGAATCTCCCCGAATTTTAATGGCATTGTTTTTCTTATTATTTTTTTTCTTAGGCCATTTTTTTAGACCATTTCATTGACAACCATAGGAGCCGCAGTGGCCTTTTAAAAATCACAGTCCTCCACCACCTCCACATTTGACTTGACATTTTTCAATTTATTTATTATTATTGTTATTCTTTGAGCCACAGACCACCATTTGATAACATTTTAGCCCCCACAGACCCCGAAACTAAAGATTTCTTTTGGTTTTGTCCACAATTCCAGGTTGGATTTCGGCAAACAAAATGAATCCTCTACATTCTCTAGTTGTGTAGACTTGGGCTAATTCAGATGATGGACATTTTAAATCTTGAGAGTGTAAACATGAAATTTGGTTTCATGTTTTACACTCCCAAAGAGTTACATCTGATTAACCAACCTTTAGCCTGGGGACCACCTGGAAACCTCTCAAGGACAACTGGTGATCCCTGTACCAACTGGTTGTAAATCACTGATCTCATGTAATCCTGGGCTCTGACACTCCCTCTGCCAGCCTGAGGACACTAACAGCCCCGACCTCATGCTTCCTTCTATGGATGAGGAGTCCACGCCGTTTTTTTTTTTTTTTTTTTTTTACATGACCCAGGGATTAAAGTTCTCAGTACTGGGTACTGATTTCAGTCCTGAGGATTTCACAGGGGTCATTTAATTAGCTCAGTACTTATTTGCAAAAGAACATTTTCAGTCTCAAGATTTTTTTTTACTTTAATCCCTGCATGACCTCATGGATCATAATGTTTTCTAACATGATTTTCTTTTTTTTCCCCCCCACACAGGTCATCAAAATCCTGCCCACCGGCAAAGTCTTTGTGAACGGAATCTACTCTGAGCTTCCCTTGTCTGTCGGTGAGATGACTAAAATGTCATTTTATGTCTTATTTTACGCCATCCAAGTTTTAATTATTTAATTGTTGAATATGTACTGTAAATATCGACTGAATCAATTTACAGTTGATTGAGTTGACTGTTGACCAGACAGTGGCCTTGTGGTTAGAGTGCCTGCCCTTAAACTGGGAGGCTGGGGTTCAATTCCCGGCCGGGTCATACCAAAGACTGTAAAAATGGGACCCAATGCCTCCCTGCTTGGCACTCAGCATCAAAGGGATGGATTGGGTGTCAAATCAACTAATGATTCCCGAGCGCGGCGCACGCTGCAGCTCACCGCTCCAAGAGATCAAAAGCGGAGAACTAATTTCACTGCGGTAACGTGAGTGACTAATCTGATGACTTTGACTTTGACTTTGTTGGCAGGCCTTGACGGATTTTTACATCAAGGGCACCCTAGCAGGAAGCTTGTAGTCAGGTGTGGCTTACTGTATATACAGAGAAATCCGTATTTCCCCCCAAATTTAGCGGGGTTATAAATCAGGAGCGCCTTATAGTCCGAAGATTAGGTTAAAAAATGTCAGTATAGTCAATAAACACTTTTCACCATAGTTTAGTACACAAAATGAACCCTGATTCTCCAGTGGTGGAAAAGAAACCAGTTCACAACACAGTTTTAGCTATTCTTCTGGGACTATAAGTCCTAGCCTGCCACACTCTCCACAAGGAGGGGCACTGGCAGCAATGCATTCTGGTAGAATTCAGCAATACGGTCAGACCATAGAATAATAAAATATAGAGAACGGACTGGAGCGACAGCCCCGCCCCCTTGTTATTCAATTCAATACAAGTTGCTCATTGGCGTTTTGAAGCACCCGGAAGACCGCCGGAAGTGCGCCTATTTCCGCATTTGACCACCAAAATTTGGTGGTTGTGTTTTGAGAGGTAGTATATGACGTGAGGACCGCTGGTTTATTCAGAAATCAACTTAAACACAAACTGCCCTGTCCGCATGCACAAAGCAAACCAGCTTGCCATCTATTACAAATACTATTTATATAAAGGGTCTGCACTTTCATCCAGTGCTGAAATGTCCCTTTAAAGAGAAATTCCACCCATTTTTAATATTGTTTTCTGAGAGTTTTCTGAGAGTGTACAAATGTACCATTTGTTCCATTTGTACGCTCTCAGAAAAAAGAAGCGTCTAAAGAAATCCATTAACATGGTGAAATACTGTACATCTTGATGATGTCATCAAGATGTGTTTCACCATGTTAATTATTTTCCTCAGACCTCCATTTCTAAGAAACACGGAATGGGGAAACTTTTTTATCATGTCCACCCAGCACCTCTAAGGTATACTAATGACATATTAGAATGTTGAAAATGGGTGGAACTCCCCTTTAGGTTAAAAGTATAAGAAATGCTCTTTCAAAAGGTCATTTAATTAAAATGTACTTAATTTACTTGAGTAAAAGTGCAAAAGTACTGTACATGCAAAATGCATGCAAAATTGAAAAGAATAACCTACTCACTATGCTATAAATGTCCCGTTTCAAGTTCTCAAATGTATACAGATCTTTGGAAAGTAGCAGATCTCCATGCTCACAATGAATCTCCTCCAGTGTTGCCAACTTGGCTCATTTGTCGCTATATTTAGCTCTTTTCCCGACCCCCCCTAGCACCAGAATTAGTGAAAAACTCCTGGTGGAAAATCTAGTGCTTTTTTGCTGGTGAGTTGGAGCGAAATTGGTTGACAGGCGCCAGAGATAAAACCCTTGTTTTTCACCATTTTTCCTCCTATGATAGAGTCCTCCTTCCTTCCTAGAAAGGACCATTGGTAACCAAATGGACCCTTTTTAGATCTGCAAGACCCTTTTAGATCTGTAACTCTTGAGAGCGCAAAATGAAACCAAACGGACCCGAAAGGGTCCGTTTGGTTTCATTTCACGCTCTCAAGAGTTAAATCATACAGTATTTAACCATCTGAACTACCTAATTTTCAAGAATTTTTGAAGTGCCACGAAGTGCATTTTGGAATTTGGCAGTTGGCAACACTGGTGGGGACCAGTTTGACAAGAAACACTTTCCTGTTTTTTATTTATTTATTTATTTATTTTATATTAATATTGTTTTTTTTATATTAATATTGAGTAGCAGATGTCTGTGCACTCTGTGCTCACAATTTGTCTCCTCCTCCTCCTCCTCCTCATCATCATCTCTCCTCCCCTCCTATGTCCACCTTCCAGCGGGCGTGTCTACGTTCAGACTGTCGTCCTTCTACCTGCTGGTCCACGCTGCCTCTCTGGGCATCACCCTGAAGGTCCAGATCCTGCCCGTCATGCAGGTCTACATCACCGCGGACCACCAGCACCGAGGCTACACCCGCGGTACGTTTATATAGTGGTCTGTGGAACCACCTCCTAACACCACCTGCGGTGGTGTAGACTGTAGACCAGGGGTAGGCAACCTTTTTGACATGAAGTGCCATGATTTTTTTCCTTGACACTCCGAGTGCCACAGTAAAAAAAATGACTATAAATTCCCTTATAGTGAATAAATAGTGCATTTTCACGGTCATCACATATTCAATGGCCATTTACTGCAATTATGTGATTATTAGGCCTTATTTTATTTCTTATCAGAACAGGCAGACTGTTAGATATTTTTCACAATAGATTGATCAATCAGACTTAAGGTGACCAAAACATCTGAGGGACAGAAGTATTACTTGAGAGGGACATTTAATTGCAGGGTAGCAACACATTATGGTGGGTATTAAAAATGCCTCATGTCAATAGTCTTAAAAGTGCCCAGCCATCATTTTGTTATTTATTCATGTTAGTATGTATTTCTCCTGTTATTTTAACAGGCTTAAAACACATCTAGCATGAAAAGAGACAGTGAGAAAACTTTATAACAGAAAACATGAGGGGGGCAATTGGGACAATTGACCACTGTAGTCTGTCAGTCAAAATGTGGGACAGGGTCTCAATTTGTGGGATTGAAGTCTTTGAAATGAGAGACTGTCACCCTGTGACTGTCCCACAGAAACGGGGATATCTGGCCACCCTCAAACTACTGTACCCCGCTTCGACACACACACACACACACACACACACACACGCACGCACGCACGCACGCACGCACGCACGCACGCACGCACGCACGCAGCAGCAGCAGCACACACAAGCTACAAGCTAGCCTCATTGCTAATAATATTCAACAGGCAGGGAGAGGGAGGAGGGAGGCTAAAGTGAAGCCATACACCAGTCGAAACGCAATAATTTCAGCGTGGATGTTGTCTGGTTAGGTTGACATGACAGGGGGTCCGCGGGACAGACGACATGCGCTGGCTAGCAACCAGCCAGCCACCGACGCGACTTTTTACTGTTTGGGAGCAAAACAACTTGCTCCACTGCTCTGCGCACGTGCACAGAGCAGAGGCACTGCAGGCGCACTGAGTGCAGGCGACTGGGCAGGGCTGCGCGCAGCACAGAAGTGTCAACACTGGATCAGAGTCGCTCCGGTTGAATATTGATTAAATTAATGAATAATCGCGGCCGTTGCGATTTGCTAATGACATGGTTTCAAATCGCATTTTCGGTTTGAAGCCTTAGTGCAGATAACTTTATTTTATAACATGCACATTCAAGAGAAATGCACTTATTTTTATTACCAAAAGGGGGAAAAAACGTCTTCCAGAATCTGGCCGCGTGCCAGCCGATGCCACCCGGCGTGCCAACATTGGCACGCGTGCCCTAGGTTGCCGACGCCTGCTGTAGACCACCCACCGGTTATATCACTGTCTGTAGACCACACCCGCAACCAGTGTTGGTCAATATTACTTAGGAAAGTAACTTCTTTACTTTACTCGTTACCCCTTAGACAAAGTAATATCATTACTTTACTTATTACTGGAATCGAAGATATATATACATATTACGTTATTACTTTCCCAAGTTGTAGAGATGTACAACATGTTTACGTCACAAAACAAACCTGCAACTAACAAAACCAGATTTCGAAATTTGTCTCTTTGACTTTTTAAACTTTTTCACAATTGTTTTCAAAGACATTTGAGGTCCTGTATTTAAAAATAAAATACAAAATAAAGCAGCAAGCGATTTGTAGTGTATGTAGCCTCGACACCCAGGCTTTCATTTTCATTCGCTCTATAGTGTACGTAACTGTGCACAGGATGCAGCGTGTAAACTGGATCTACAATCTATCTGCACATCTCTGTTGTTACTGTAACTTGGCGTTACTTGCAAAGTAATGCATGACTTAGAACCCATTTTTGCAGAGTAATCTCGTTACTTTACTTAAAGTAAAAGTAATACTTTTACTTTAGAGTAAAAGTAATAATATTACAGTAATATGTAATCTAAAATTCGTTACTGCCCAACACTGCCCGCAACACCAGCAGTATGTTACAGTATATCACTGTCTGCATCACTGTGCGTGTGCGCGTGTGGATATGTGTGAGACTAGAGTAACTTTAACTGTGTGTTTCGCTGTGTTTTTTCTCCAGGCCTGTGTGGGAACTTCAACTCCAACCAGCTGGATGACTTCATGACGCTGGGCGGGGTGACGGAGGGAACGGCCGCCGGCTTCGTCAACAGCTGGAAGAGACTGGCCACCTGTGGAGACGTCCGCACGCACTTCGACAACCCCTGTAGTCTGAGTCTGGAGAAAGGTAGGAACAACCAGAGACTGGCCACCTGTGGAGACGTCCACACACACTTCCACAACCCCTGTAGTCTGAGTCTGGAGAAAGGTAGGAACAACCAGAGACTGGCCACCTGTGGAGACGTGCACACAGGGGCGCATTGGCCATCTGGAGTACAGGGAGTTTTCCCGGTGGCCTGCGCCACCTAGTGGCCTGGACATTTTTATTTTTTTATTTATTTTTTTTTATTTTTTTTTCTTTTTTTTAAGTCCAGGGCGCCAGGCCCAGGCACCACTCTGCCTCTGTGTCTTTCCTACTTTCTAGCTATCTCAACCTATCTCTCTCCCAGGTCCATTTGGTTCCAAACTATCATTTTGCTGGGGTCAGGGACCACTGGGTCTGTGACCACTATAGACTAATTAAGATGATGAATTTTAACTCTTGAGAGTGTAAAAATGAAACCAAATGGACCCGCAAGGGTCCATTTGGTTTCATTTTTACGTTCTCGAGAGTTACATCTGGTTAACCAACTTAACTGGGGACCACCTGGAACCCTCCCAGGCCCAGGCAAACTAGTGTTTCTATCCTTCAAAAAAAGAAAAGGTGTCCTACACCAGAGCCTTCAAGTAGGAGAGTTGCCATATTCCCGTTCACTCCTGTGTGCGCCAGGGCACTGCCTCGCGCTGCTGGAGGCAGTGTTGCCAACTGCCAAGATCCAAAATGCACTAGTGGCACTTCCAAAATGCGCTAGAATGCACTAGATGCTCGCCTGGAACATACAGATCAAAATGACCATTAATCTTCTACATTCTCTAGTTGTGTAGACTTAAGTTGGGCTAATTCACGTGATGAATATTTTAACTCTTGAGGGTGTAAAAAAAAAATTACGCTCTCAAGAGTTAAAAATGCAATGTCCCCCTAAATCAGGGGTTTTCAACCTTTTTCAATCCAATCAATTTATTCAGCATTTGAGCCACGGAACACCATTTGAGAACATTCTAGACCCACAGACCCCAAAACTAAAGATTTATTTTGTTTTTGTCCACAATAATAGGCAAAACAAAGAGACCAAAATGATCACTAATCTTCTTGTTGTGTAGACTAGGCTAATTCAGATGATGAATATTTTGACTCTTGAGAGTGTAAAAAATTTTACGTTCTCAACAGTTACATCTGGTTAACCAACCTGAGCTGAGGGCCACCTGGAACCCTCTCAAGGACCACTGGTGATCCCCGGACCACTGGTTGAAAACCCCTGCCCTAAATGCCCAGTCTGCCCCACCAAACATGATGGCATATGCAAAACAACCCAAGATATTTCAAATGAAAGTGCTTATATTTAAAATGATTTGAAACACTACTACTGCTACACTAAACCAGCACCATTTCATCATTGAAAACAGAAAACTCTCTGACTCAGACCTTTAGCTTTATGCATGCTGCTGCGTCTGTTGCAACTTAACAACAACTGATGTTATTATTGATGCTTTACTTGACTAATAAAAGTCCTGTAACCGAAAATGGTATGGGTGACTTGGGTGCGCCCCCCCCCAATTGGGAAAGGTTACATCGGCCCCTGAGGACAACCCCTATAGTCTGAGTCTAATGGTAGGACAACCACGTAGTCTGAGTGTAATGGTAGGCCAGCCTAAACGCAAACCAATGATACAGTGTTTAAATTGAGGTCTGTGATAATGCAGTCCAGGCTGACTAGGTACGCTAGCATCCTCTAGTGGCAGGGACACGGTAATGGTGTATTTGGAACCAAGTTAAAGTTCCAGTCAATTGAAAAAATATTGTATGTTTTTCACACTTCTAGACCACATCTATGTCATTATATGGACATGGCTGACGAAGAAAAACAAAACATAAAAGTGTAATTTTTATATATTAAAAGAAAAATCCATAAAATTTGTTTTTTACTTCATGAAAATGGAAATGTCGTGCGTGACGACATGTGGACTATCACATCAATAAAAGCCAAATAGAAACTAAGCTGACCTGTTTTCGTCCCACTCCTTACAATTGAATTAATTAATTTATCATTGAGGTGCAAATGATAGTCTACAGTCATGGAAAAAAAAAATATTAGACCATCCTTGTTTTCTTCAATTTCTTGTTAATTTTAATGCCTGGCTCAACTAAAGGTACATTTGTTTGGACAATTATAATAACCTAACAACAAAAATAGCTCATGAGAGTTTAATTCAAGAACTAAGAACTATTCACTTTCCATGGTTTTGTTGATAATAACCAAAATTACTTAAATTATTACATCAATAGCTATGGCATTGTACTGCCAAAAAACACTACTTTTAAGCATTCCATGTTTTCTTTTCTGTTTGCTTTAAACCAGGGGTTTTCAACAGGTGGTCCGGGGACCACCAGTGGTCCCTGAGAGGGTTCCAGGTGGTCCCCAGCTAAGTTGGTTAACCAGATGTAACTCTTGAGAACGTAAAAATGAAACCAAATGGACCCTTGCGGGTCCATTTGGTTTCATTTTTACACTCTCAAGCGTTAAAATATTCATCATCTGAATTAGCCCAAGTCTACACAACTAGAAGATGGACAAAAGCAAAAATAAATCTTTAGTTTTCAGGTCTGTGGGGCTAAAACGTCCTCAAGTGGTGGTCCGTGGCTCAAATTCTGAATAAATGGTGGGCCCTGGCATCAAAAAGGTTAAAAACAAACCCTGCTTTAAACACATGATACACACACGAGTTAATATACTTGATTGCATAACCATTGTTTTCGATGACTGCAGCCATGCGTCTTGGCATTCAAGAAATCGAAGAAAACAAAGGTGGTCTAATATTTTTTTTCCATGACTGTATTTATTTACGGTAATATGCAAATTAATTTTTGCATTTTATATTTCCTGTATTCTAACATCATAAATGTTTTTTTTTTTGGTGTTTGTTACAGAGCGGTACGCCCAGCACTGGTGTTCTCTGCTGACCGACCAGCGGGGAGTGTTTGCTCCGTGTCACTCAGAGATCAGCCCTGACTCCTATAAAGACGTAAGTCTCTGATCCAACCAGGGCCGGATCTAGGCATGGGCATGGAGGGGGGGGGGGTGACTGTTCACTCTGCCTAAAGCCACTTTCAAACACTCTGCATGGCTAGTTGGTCATTGGTCATATATTACAAGGACCAATCAGAATGCAAGTTGACCCATTTTGTCCTACTAGATTCTAGTTTCTGACACTAGATTCTATAGGTTCTTACACTAGATTCTATTTTTTCGACACTAGATTCTATAAGTTCTGGCACTAGATTCTAGTTTTTGACCCTAGATTCTATAGGTTCTGGCACTAGATTCTAGTTTTTGACCCTAGATTCTAGTTTCTGATACTAAATTCCAGGTTCTGACACTAGATTCTAGTTTTTGACACTAGATTCTAGTTTGACACTAGATTCTAGTTTTTGACACTAGATTCTAGTTTCTGATACTAAATTCCAGGTTCTGACACTAGATTCTAGTTTTTGACACTAGATTCTATAGTCCAAGCAAAATAGCGTTTCAAGTGGAATAAATTGTAACATGGGATTTTTCTTCACAGATCATTTCTTTGAGGTCTCCAGAACAACATATTAAAAGTCCCGAAAAATCCCAGTTGCGCAAATATGTTTAATTTCATAAAGTAATAAAATACATAGGCCTCCCTTCCTATACAGACCCATTATAACTTAAAACTCCATTTTAACCATGATGGATTATTCAAAAACAACCCATCTTTTTTCTGGTGACTGATATAGTCCTCCTAATATGTGAGAGGACCGTGGAATTTCATTTACAGGTTTCATTTATTTATTTTTTTAATATTCATTTGGGTGGGCATGCCCAGATATGGAGGCAGCTACATTTTCCAAAACAATATTTTAAAAATAACTGAAACCTGTGAATGAAATTCCACGGTCCTCTCACGTATTAGGAGGGCAATATCAGTCACCAGAAAAAAGATGGGTTGTTTTTGAATAATCCATCATGGTTAAAATGGAGTTTTAAGTTATAATGGGTTTGTATAGGAAGGGGGCTCCATTGGAGCCTACTGTATGTATTCTATTACTTTATGAAATTAAACATATTTGCGCAACTGGGATTTTTCGGGACTTTTAATATGTTGTTCTGGAGACCTCAAAGAAATGATCTGTGAAGAAAAATCCCATGTTACAATTTATTCCAATTTTAGGTAAAACATGAGCTAAAATTACTGGCCTATCTAGGTGTGCGTCAGTTTCACAATTTTTCCAAAAAAAAATATAACAAGGCCTGACTGTTCAGTCCTGTAACTGAAAATGGTATGGGTGCGGCTTCATCGCCCATGGCGCGAAGCGACACGAGCGATGAAGCCGCACCCATACCATTTTCTCATGACCCCTAATTAGGAAATGTTACATCCGGACCTGATTCCTGTGTGTGTGTGTGTGTGTGTGTGTGTGTGTGTGTGTGTGTGTGTGTGTGTGTGTGTGTGTGTGTGTGTGTGTGTGTGTGTGTGTGTGTGTGTGTGTGTGTGTGTGTGTGTGAGACTCTGTAACTCTGCGTGTAAACAGAGTTTGTTTAAAAACACAACCTAACTCCGCCTCACCTCCACTCTATTGGCTCATTATGAATCTGCTGGAGACTGCTGTGCTGTGATTGGCTAAAACGCTGCCTCGCCCCACACACACCCCCCCCCCCCCCCCCACCCTCACTCACAAATTAGCATCGCCTTTCTTGAGCCTGACGAATGTCTTGTTTTCTTGATTTGTTGATGACAACAAAGTTTTGGACCGTCCATGGGACGAAGCAAGGGTCTGTCTGCAGGGAAACAGCTGCAGCATCAAAGTAGAAGTAACACAGAAGGGAAAAGGGCAAAAAAAATATAGCTACAGTGTACTACCGGTATATCTATTTTGATTTTTGGCTAAAAAGTTGCTTATTGCCTTTAAATAATCACAAAGGCTTAAAAGGATCCCTGGCTGATAAGACAAATATGCCTTAAAACACTATACTTGCCTTCTATAACTAAAACATGCAGATAAAAACACCTTCAACACTTTATTTCTTTCATATTACAGAATCTTTCACTCAATAGGAGGTGCTCCTGTCGCAGGATGATGATGTCACATGAGCATATACAGTATTCCATAGAGCTAGACCACACATGGACACGTGACATCATCATCCTGCGCCAGGAGCAGTTCCTGTTGAGTGACACTTATCTTATTAGTCAGGGATCCTTTTAAAGGCTCTCTCAAATTTAACCAAATCCTGCACACAATTCTACATTCATTCAAACTGAACTCTGACTGTTTTTGTTTTCCTAATGATGATTACAACGCCCCGACGTGAAAGGAAAATTGGACATCGTCAGTAAGAACCTTTCTTTTCCAATATGTTTTCTGCGTCGACAGAACTGCATGTACGACACGTGTAACTGCGAGAAGAGCGAGGACTGCATGTGTGCCGTCATGTCCTCCTACGCCCAGGCCTGTTCTGCTGCTGGAGTCCTGCTCTCTGGATGGAGAGGATCCGTGTGTGGTCAGTACAACTGCTGATTGCTGAGTAGACAGACTTGTGTCGGAGCAGCAGCAGCAGCGTTATTGGCTTTAGAAATGGAACAGATAGGGGCAGCTATAGCCACACTCTGCCTAAAGCCCCTTTCACACACTCTGCATGGCTAGTTGGTCATTGGTCATTTATTACAAGGACCAGCCAGAATGCAAGTTGACCCATTTTGTCCTGACTAGATTCTGACTAGCTTCTGACTTTAGATTCTAGTTTTTGACACTAGATTCTAGTTTCTGACTCTAGATTATAGTTTTTGACACTAGATTCTAGTTTTGACATTTAACTCTAGTTTTCAACGCTAAATTGTAGTTTCTGATACTACTGTAAATTCTAGCTTCTGACACTACGTAGATTCTGGTTTTTGACCCTAGATTCTATAGGTTCCTACACTAGATTCTAGTTTTTGACCCTGGATTCTATTGGTTCTGGCACTAGATTCTAGTTTTCGACACTAGATTCTATAGGTTCTTACACTAGATTGTAGTTTTCGACACTAGATTCTATAGGTTCTTACACTAGATTCTAGTTTTCGACAGTAGATTCTATAGGTTCTTACACTAGATTCTAGTTTTCGACAGTAGATTCTATAGGTTCTTACACTAGATTCTAGTTTTCGACAGTAGATTCTATAGGTTCTTACACTAGATTCTAGTTTTCGACAGTAGATTCTATAGGTTCTTACACTAGATTCTAGTTTTCGACACTAGATTCTATAGGTTCCTACACTAGATTCTAGTTTTTGACCCTGGATTCTATTGGTTCTTACACTAGATTCTAGTTTTCGGCAGTAGATTCTATAGGTTCTTACACTAGATTCTAGTTTTCGACAGTAGATTCTATAGGTTCTTACACTAGATTGTAGTTTTCGACAGTAGATTCTATAGGTTCTTACACTAGATTCTAGTTTTCGACAGTAGATTCTATAGGTTCTTACACTAGATTCTAGTTTTTGACCCTAGATTCTATAGGTTCTGGCACTAGATTCTAGTTTTTGACCCTAGATTCTATAGGTTCTGGCACTAGATTCTAGTTTTTGACCCTAGATTCTATAGGTTCTGGCACTAGATTCTAGTTTTTGACCCTAGATTCTATAGGTTCTTACACTAGATTCTAGTTTTTTACCCTAGATTCTATAGGTTCTTACACTAGATTCTAGTTTTTGACACTAGATTCTAGTTTCTGATACTAAATTCCAGGTTCTGACACTAGATTCTAGTTTTTGACACTAGATTCTGGTTTCTGATACTAAATTCCAGGTTCTGACACTAGATTCTAGTTTTTGACACTAGATTCTAGTTTCTGATACTAAATTCCAGGTTCTGACACTAGATTCTAGTTTTTGACACTAGATTCTAGTTTGATACTAAATTCCAGGTTCTGACACTAGATTCTAGTTTTTGACGCTGAACTTTTTGCCCTCCCTCTCAGGGCGGTATGCGGCGTCCTGCCCCAGCACCATGGTCTACAGCTACAGCGTCCCATCGTCCAGGAGGACGTGCCGCTGCCTGTCGGGGTCGGACCCCACCTGCTCCGTGGCGTCCCCCTCCCCCACCGACGGCTGCGTCTGCCCCCAGGGCAGCTACCTGGACGACGGGGGCAAGTGCGTGGCCCCCGCCCAGTGCCCCTGCTACGACCGCGGGACCACGCTGCTGCCCGGAGAGGTGCTGGTGGTCCGGGACGGCATCACGTGGTACGTGAAAGAACATGTAATATTCAACGATTTGCACTGCCTTTTTACGATTTCCCCCAAAAATAGCAGGCGAACGCCTGCTATTTCAGAATAGTGCTGTCAGATCGAATTTCATTTAATGAATTCCGTTCGAAGCTACATATTAATTCTCTTGGCGCCGTCCACGCGGGGCTCGTGGACATCCCGTTAGAACCCCTCCGCCGGTCACGCGGACGGCTCGTATCACGACGAGATGTAGATTTCATTCTTTAATCCAACTATTAGTCCGTGCGCATCGTCTGATGATCATCCCGTTGCTGACTTTCATTTGGGACAGAATTGGGGAAAAAAAATTTCCCCCGTCCCATTGACGTCCATTCAATCCAATGCATTCAAACGGCTCTCCTCCGGTTTGCCCCCTCAATGTCGCTGGCGCATGGGTTAAGCAGCCAGGGCTACACAGCACTTCCTGACTTGTGAGCCGGATGTTTTGGGGCAGATCGCCAGATGATCGATTAGGCAAGACAACAGACACAGCATAACAGAAACAGCACATCCTGTTTAGGAGATCTGAGCTTCAAAATAAGGGCTTTTTTACCGATCGAACTGGTTTGAGCCGCGGCAGTGGAAAGAAAACAAAGAAAATCCGATCGCGCTCAATGAGTTAACAAAATATATAGGATTCGAAAGATTAAATTGCCATTCAAATTTAGCCTTAATAATTAATTCATTCTATATCATATTTTTATTTGGTTTCATACACTATTTCCCCCGTTAAATGTAACAAATCTTCTGGCACCTGCAAGTTCGCAACCATCGCTGCACGCAAATAAATGTGTGTGTCCAGTCCACTCACTTAGCATGACAGCAGCCTACCTAGAGAGGGGGGAGGCGTAGCAGCGAGAGAGAGGTGTAGAGAGCGAGAGAGAGCGAGAGAGAGCGTCAGAGCGAGAGAACTCAGAGAAGTTCCACTGTTTGCCGTTTGCATCCCCTCAGACTAAAATAATCCTTACAGAGCAAAAATAAGTCCAGTGCATTATGGTAGCCTGTATTGCTAGCAGAGTAGACATAAGTTAATAAAAGTCTCTGCGTTCACAAACCGCAGTCATCAACAACATTAGTTACAGCTGTGTGATGACCGAGTTACATGGAAACTGTGGTCATTATGGCCATTTATGGTAATAGCGTGATCATTCGAAGGTGCTGGTTTATATAGGTCACCGCTTTTGATGTGGCATCGAAACCTATCGGAGCTTCATGCACACAATCGCCCACATTTGCATGTGAAGGGTGGCCTCTAGTGGACAGAGTATGCAGTCAATGACTAGGCCCTATGCATAGAATATGCATAATTACCAAGAGTATTTTATGGGCTATAATCTGGGCTATATTATATTATATAATGAGCAAAAATAAGTTAAATATTCAAATATAATATTTGATTAATAAAAATATTAAATAAATGAATTGCGAATGGTATTTTAGAGGGAAAATGACAGCCCTATTTCAGAATAAAACTTTAAACGCCCCCTACAGAATGGCTATACCCAATTATCTGGCAATTATCGAATGGAATATCGTTGCCATCAAAAGGGACATATGTGGTATCATTATGTTCGTATGACACCCAAGATTGCAGTAGCTGAATACATGTTTTTGGCCTTTATATCTGATGAAAATGATACATACTCAAAGCCATAACTCAGAGATGAATCGTCCGATTTGGATGATCAAAGTATACATTTTCCGGGGTGCCGAGTTGATTTATGAGGTGACCAAAGCAATTCAAGTTCAGGGTCATGTGTCAAAGGTCAATGCAGGGCTTGACACTAACACTTGCCCGCTTGCACGGGGCAAGTAAAAAAAATGGTGGGGCAAGTGAAGACTGCTACCTGGTTGCCCGATCGGGCAAGTATGCGACTTAGTGCACTATAACACAACACAAGATAAATTTGCCTTGAAGGCAGTCATTGCACTCTGCCTCTGCGTCTTTCCCTGCTTTCTAGCTATCCACAATTCCAGGCTGGATTTGGGAAACAAAAAAGGCAAATTAACATGCGCATAAAAATGATCTTCTACATTCTCTAGTTGTGTAGACTTGGAGCTAATTACAACCCCAATTCCGTTGAAATTGGGACGTTGTGTAAAATGTAAATAAAAACAGAATGCATTGATTTGCAAATCGTTTTCAACCTCTATTCAGTTGAATACACCACAAAGACAATATATTTAATGTTCAAACTGATAAACTTTATTGTTTTTTAAAATTATACAATCTTTTGTAAATTGATCCCTGCAACACGCACCAAAAGAGTTGGGACGGGGGCAACAAAAGACTGGGAAAGGCCATGAATGCACAAATAACGCCTGTTTGGAACATTCCACAGGTAAACAGGTTAATCTTAAACAGTTTAATATCGTGATTGTGACCATCCCAGTCGTTCACAATCAAAGATGGGACGAGGTTCACCACTTTGTGAACAATTCTGTGAGAAAATCATCCAACAGTTTAAAGACAATGTTTCTCAACATTCAATTGCAAGGAATTTGGTGATTTCATCATCTACAGTCCATAATATAATCAAAACATTCAAAGAATCTGAAGAACTTGCTATACTAAAGCGACAAGGCTGAAAACCAACACCGAACACTTGTGACCTTTGATCCCTCAGGTGGCTCTGCATTAAAAACTGACATCATTGTGTAAAGGATATTACTGTGAGGACTCAGGAACACTCAGAAAACCATTGTCAGTTTACATAATTTGTCGCTACACCTGCGATTGAAAGTTAAAACTCTACCATGCAAAGCAAAGCCATACATCAGAAAGGTTGGTTTGAAAAAACAACCAGAAAAACAACCAGAAATGCCTTCTCTGGGTACAATATCATTTGAAATGGTTAGACACAAAGTGGAAAAGTGTGCTGTGGTCTGATGAGTCCACATTTCTAATGATAGTGGACCCAGAGAAGGCATTTCTGGTTGTTTTTCTGGTTGTTTTTCAAACCAACCTTTCTGATGTATGGCTTTGCTTTGCATGGTAGAGTTTTAACTTGCACTCGCAGGTGTAGCGACAAACTATGTAAACTGACAATGGTTTTCTGAGTGTTCCTGAGTCCTCACAGTAATATCCTTTACACAATGACGTCAGTTTTTAATGCAGAGCCACCTGAGGGATCAAAGGTCACAAGTATTCTGTGTTGGTTTTCAGCCTTGTCGCTTTAGTATAGCAAGTTCTTCAGATTCTTTGAACGTTTTGATTATATTATGGACTGTAGATGATGAAATCACCAAATTCCTTGCAATTGAATGTTGAGAAACATTGTTTTTATTAAACCGTTGGATGATTTTCTCACAGAATTGTTCACAAAGTGGTGAACCTCGTCCCATCTTTGATTGTGAACGACTGGGATGGTCCTGTTATACCCAATCACGATATTAAACTGTTTAAGATTAACCTGTTTACCTGTGGAATGGGGGAACGAACCTCCATTCCGAAACACCTCCATTCAGAAACCCCTCCATTCAGAAACCCCACCATTTAGAAACACCACTATTCCGAAATAGAATTTTCGGAAAGGGGATGCTTAGAAAACATCGCCATTCCGAAATTTTGGATTTGAGTGAGAAACGATCCTCTCCCTCTACTGCATGTGAGAGGGGGAAAAGTGACGCTCTGTTTAATTAAGGTGAAATCGCCGACTTTTAATTCTAGTACACTTTATTATAGGCCTACTTTATATCACGTAGACACTGCAAACAGTAGGCTACTATGATCCTAAAGTATAGACCAAACGAAGTGAGAGTTCATAGCAAATTAATATAGGCTAATTCGTACACCAGAGATTTAAGGAAGCGAAGTGAAAAGTCAACCAGAAAAAGGCGAAATATTTGCCTGGAGAATTATGCGATTACACTCTCCTCGTTGTCATCAATAGGCCTATAGGATTTTCTTCATACCCTGAAGGACGCACGCACTCCGCGCAGGTGCCAAAATGCTGTTCTTTAATAAAAGTATTTGGATCATTAATCGTCACCAGACAGGGGATGCCCACGAGTTAATTAATTAATTAATTAATACAACGGCCGAAATAAGTGGATCACCTACACAGCCAAATGCACCAATGTCTAACATTATAGCCTGAGTTACATATCGCTACAGCTAATATAGATTCATTTAAGCGCCCGCATAGTTTCAGCAACAATCAACAACAAATGCGTATTTCAAGAGAAAAGGCACAACCACAACATAGCCTACTCACTCAAGTTGGCCTGTTAAAGTTCCCAACTTATCATGGTTCCATTTTAAAGACAAGGGTAGCCCATCTCCATTTAGGGGTCCGCGGCCCGTAAGACGAGAATGTCTCGGGCGTCCACGTGTGGTATATGTTCATTAAATTACGCACGATAGCGGGTTTGGAGCGCGTTCTTCTAAGAGAAAGCTGTACTAGCCTATAGGACTGTACTCTGCACCGAACCCACTAAACTGCCTACGTTATGAGACATTATGGCATAAGATTCATAATTAGATATTCCAGTTTCTCATGGGGGTCGAC
Source organism: Benthosema pterotum (assembly GCA_039105355.1). Classification (NCBI taxonomy): domain Eukaryota; kingdom Metazoa; phylum Chordata; class Actinopteri; order Myctophiformes; family Myctophidae; genus Benthosema; species Benthosema pterotum. Next base: position 95,219 of record CM076985.1, on the reverse strand, counting down.
ATGGTGATGGAGGTTATTGCGCAACACATGATGATATCTAATCACACAATGGCTAGATTGATTCCACCTGTAGCGCTGTGATTGCAAAGACAGCGCTAAAGATTTTTCCTAGAAATCTGCAGTGGTTAATAAGAGAAATGCAAACAGAACGATATGGTCGTGAAATCTAGCATATACATGTTTACATCAACCAGCCTCACAAAGCCATGCCTGTTATTTCCAATGTGTAACATGCGTCCTTTACGCATATTCCCAAAATAATAGACCTACAAGCTGTAGCCTATAATCAAATGATGCGCGATGCCCACAGCCTCACAACGAGGAGTGCGTCGGACCAGTAATGAATGACTGTGAGAAGTGATTAATATAATATATCACATAGCCTACCGATGGAGGAGTTTATGGATTTCTACTGTTTTAACTTGTAACCCACGGTCACTCAGCAGAGCTACACGCAGATGAGTAGGCCTATGCATAGAAGAACCTGCAGTAAATCACCATGCAGCGCAGCATCTCTCTTATTCATGCAGTGTGATATCGTCGTGACATCTGAATAGCCTATAAGGTAGAATACTGTAGGCTACTGTAACATTATGTGGACAGTTGGTAACCAAATGGACCCTTATAGATCTGTAACTCTTTGCGCTCTCAAGTCAATAGTTATGCTAGAATTGTTATTTTGATCAATGTTTTGCCAGTTATTTCCTAAATTGTGGACAGTATCCACGTTTCAATAAGCCCTATTTTTGCGCAAAAACGGCTCTTGCGAAGAGAATGTTGAATGGAAACACTTCAAAATGCGAATAAGTTTCCATTTGCGCAAAAATACTTTCTCGCTGAAAGGTGCCATATTTTGAAGCGCATCGAAAGAGTCTAATGCGCAAATGAGGTATGGAAACAGCTTGCAAAAAGAGTAAAGACTTATTTATTGCAGGGGTTTTCAACCTTTTTCACACCAGGGACCACCATTTATTCAGCATTTGAGCCACGGACCACCATTTGATGACAATTTCACCCCAATAAGACCTAAAACTAAATAATTATTTTGGTTTTGTCCACAATTCCATTATTCCAGGCACAATTATGCAAACAAAACAGGGTAGACTTCCTAATTAAGTGGTGCTAATTCAGATGATGAGTATTTTAAACTCTTGGGAGTGTAAAAATGAAACCAAATGGACCCGCAAGGGTCCATTTGGTTTCATTTTTACATTCTCAAGAGTTACATCTGGTTACCCAATTTTCCATCATTTAGCCTGGGGACCACCTGGAACCCTCTCAAGGACCACTGGTGGTCCCCGGACCCCTGATTTATTGGAAAGCACTGGGGCGCACACAGACATCCAAGCCAAGGGGACTCACGTACATGGCCAAAACGTTCAGACTCCCATCGCGTTTGTTCATGAAAGTCGCAGGGCAGCTACAGGTCCTATATTTACAGTATCTGTAGCCTATCATCATGCATGACAGGACAATGCGGACAATTCGCTCTTTTCGACTTAATTAACATTCCTATTTTCTCAAAGGTTTTATGGAAACAGAGAGAGAGAGAGAGAGAGAGAGAGAGAGAGAGAGAGAGAGAGAGAGAGAGAGAGAGAGAGAATGGGCGCTCTGCTTTCCTCCGATATTAAATCAATAATAGGCATCTGATCCTCATAAGGTGTGGATTGGATATTATACATTTGAACCTTTATAGCCAGTTTATATGTAGGAGGACTGTCATCCCAATATTAAGAAGAGGGTAAAACAATTCCAATTCTAACAATTCTACGGCCTTGAAATGAAATGCGAACCGCTAGGTGCAGCCTACCCCCCCCCCCCCCCCCCCCCCTCTCGCCTCTCGTGCGCATTTCGAGAGAGAGAGAGAGATTAGCCGAGCAACGGCGCGATTATTATTTGTTTATAATAACACGTCGGCTGTATTCGGAATAGCAGGGTGTTATCAAAAAAGTTCAAACCCCGCCATTTCGAATAATGGAAGTCAATCATCGGAATAGCGATGCTTTCTTTTTCTAAATGGCGGGGTCTTTATTAATATTGAAAACCCCGCTATTCCGAATAATGAAAGTCAATCTTCGGAATGGCAGGGTTTCTGAATGGCGTTGTGTAACCGTGGAATGTTCCAAACAGGCGTTATTTGTGCATTCATGGCCTTTCCCAGTCTTTTGTTGCCCCCGTCCCAACTCTTTTGGTACGTGTTGCAGGGATCAATTTACAAAAGATTGTGTAATTTCAAAAAACAATAAAGTTTATCAGTTTGAACATTAAATATATTGTCTTTGTGGTGTATTCAACTGAATAGAGGTTGAAAACGATTTGCAAATCAATGCATTCTGTTTTTATTTACATTTTACACAACGTCCCAATTTCAACGGAATTGGGGTTGTAAGATGATGAATTTTAACTCTTGAGAGTGTAAAAATGAAACCAAATGGACCCGCAAGGGTCCATTTGGTTTCGTTTTTACGTTCTCAAGAGTTACATCTGGTTAACCAACTTAACTGGGGACCACCTGGAACCCTCTCAAAGACCACTGGTGGTCCCCAGACCACCTGTTGAAAACCCCTGGTTTAAAGCAGTAGGAAGTAGGAAGTAAACTTAAATGCAAAATTTACAATATATTTTTGGGGGGCAAGTGACCATGACCTGAGGGCAAGTAGAACCTGACTTGCACTTGCCCGATGGGCAAGTGCCTCGGAGACCTTAGTGTCAAAGCCTGTCAATGTCATGGTCATTTTGTATCAACATGTCCTGTAATAGTAAAGTGGCCCATATAAGTTCAGAAACCTAAATTATTCTCTCCACCTTAATAATACCAATTGGTATTATTGTTTATATTGTTTTAATCATTGATTAGTCGCCTTTACAACAAGGAATGGAATATGGAGATCGGACTTTCCTGGAATGAAGTAACACTGCATCCCCAAAAGTTTGCCAAAATGGCTAATGGCTTGCATCAACCCTTGCTTTTGAGCGCCACGGCTTCTCATTTTGAGGCCTCCGGCTCACGGCCTGAAAACAAAATGATGATGATGGATGGATGGGGTTTATGTAGTACATACTAGTGTAATTCATATTTATGTGTGTGTTCAGCACCTGTACGATGGGACGTCTCAGCTGCCTCGGAGAGTCTGGTGTGAGCGTTGGAGTTAGAGAGATGCGTAAGTTATGAAACCATTCTGTACTGTAGCCTACTTGTGGTGTTTTATCTTTCAATGAAAAATAGCAGCCGCGAACGCCTGCTATTTTTGGGGAGAATGTGACTGACTGACTGACTGACTGACTGACTGACTGACTGGTTGAACGTATTAACAGTGTGCACATTATCTCACACGAAAGCACAACTCAACACAGAGACAGTTACTGTGGACGGCACACTGATGAAACATCACAGTGTGTTACGACACAGTCCATCGTGTTCAAATTCATCACTACATTTAGAGATGTACAAATACACACAACGAAACTGGGAAATCAAGTAAGGAGGAAAAAATGGGAAAAGAAACTAAAGCCATGTAATGTTGCAGATTTGTTCATAACAATACTTCAGTGGATTATTATCAAGCTCTGATCAATAGCACCTTCAAAATACCTCCTTGATCGTAATAACCCTGAGACAACTATGTAAGGTTTAACAACAGAAAGCCATTTATGATCAGCTGCAACCAGCTGCACACTGAATAATAGCAGGTGTACAGTATTTATATACCCTTTAAGGCTGTATAGAGCTGCGCAGTCCCACCCCCCTGTTCCAGAAACGGATTCCCCATTCATTTTTCTCATAGACTTTTCGAAAATGATTCATATAAAGACGATTACGCCGCGGACAAAGCCAACTCCGGTCGTGACAAATCATGATGACACACACAAACTTTTGGGACGACAAATAATTTCTAAGATGAAAAATGAAACAAAAAGTGTTGTATCCAGGCGTTTTCTACTTCTTGCTAATTAGATCTTGCATGATAATATTGTGTTTGCTGTCATGATTTGTCACCACCCGAGTTGGCTTTGTCCACGGCGCAATTAAGCATTTTCAAAAAGTCTATGAAGAAAATGAATGAAGATTCCGTTTCTGGAACACGGGCGACGTCATGAAAGGGGCGGGACTGCGCAGCTCTATATAATAACAATATAAAATGTTTTGTTTTTTTGTTTTTTCGTTCACGGTCAGTATAACCTCTCCAATCGACCAATCAAAGGTGTGCTTGTGTTCCCTCCCAGCATGCATCTCTCCCATGGTGTACTACAACTGCTCCACATTCGGACCAGGAAGTCGAGGCTCTGAGTGTCAGCAGAGCTGCCAGACACTGGACAGCTCTGGATGTGTATGTACACACACACACACGCACGCACGCACGCACGCACGCACGCACGCACGCACGCACGCACACACACACACACACACACACACACACACACACACACACACACACACACACACACACACACACACACACACACACACACACAGGTGGACTAGGCGAAAAAATCGGCCCAGACAATTTTAGCGTGATTTGGCCTAGACCAGCCCACCACAACTAGCGCGTGATGGACCTGTTCTACCTGGTATAGTTGGTTAACCAGATGTAACTCTTTGAGAGTGTAAACATGATGTTTACACTGTGTTAACACTCTCAAGAGTTAAAATATTCATCTAAATTGGCGAAGTCTAGTTAGAAAATGTAGAAGATTAATGCTCACTTTGATATTTTGATCTGTATGTTTTGATTCCCATATCCAGATTGGAATTGTTGACCAAAAAGCAAAATAAATCTTTAGTTTTGGGTTCTGGGGGGGGGGGGGGGGGCGCTAAAATGTTATCAAATGGTGGTCCTCCATGACTTAAAATTCTGAATGAATAGTGGGGCCTGGGATCAAAAAGGTTGAAAACCAGTGCTTTTAATCATACCATGATACCACCGGCCCCCTACGGGTCGTGGCCCACCGGGAGACCTCCTTGCACGCCCAGTGGTCAATCCGACCCTGCACACACACACACACACACACACACACACACACCCACACACACACACACACACACACACACACACACACACACACACACACACACACACCACGGGTCTGAATGTTGCTTAAGTCTGGATCTATAGCCTGAACAGCTCATATTGGGGTTTGAGGGTGTCCCAATTAGCCCTTCACTAAGCCCCTCCCCGGTCCATCCCTAGTCCAATAGGCACGTTAGCAGAGGGAAGTTTGACCTGCTTAGCAACAGTGGCTCAGCTGTTTTTATTGGCATTCCACAGTGACTAAACCCCGCCCCAAAGGGTGGGGTTTTGAGATGGGCTAATTATACTGTTTTCAGTATAACTCCCAACTCCAATAATGCTAACAATGCTATGTAATGATAATAATGCTAAATCACCATGCCGACACTTGGTGACCGGTCACCCTGCTGGTCTCCTGTGACAGATTGTTCTGTATTATTCCACTCCATTTTCTCCCAGCTCGCGGTTTCTCCATTGCATAGGTAATGCGGCGTCCAGCCATGATACGCACAGCCTATATCCGGATAGCTGCGGGCATCTAACCGGTTCTACTAACTGGCTAGCAATAGCAGCTAAATGCTAACACAGAATAAAACTATCATAATAACATGCTGCGTCAGAGGGTAGAGGCTGAAGTGTGTGTGTGTGTGTGTGTGTGTGGGGGGGGGGCTTCTTAAAGTGACAGTGAACGAGCGTATTAACTCTGCGTTGTGTTGTGCCCCTCCATCCAGCTGAGCACAGAGTGTGTGTCGGGGTGTGTGTGTCCGTCTGGCCTGGTGATGGACGGTAAAGGAGGATGTGTGAGGCCAGAGGTGTGTCCATGCTTTCACAACGGAGCGCCATACCAGCCTGGAGACAGCATCAAGGTGGACTGTAACACCTGGTAAGATAAACTACCACCAGTCTGTAGGATAAACTACCAGTCTGTAACAGCTGGTAAGATAAACTACCACCAGTCTGTAAGATAAACTACCAGTCTGTAAGATAAACTACCAGTCTGTAAGATAAACTACCAGTCTGTAACACCTGGTAAGATAAACTACCAGTCTGTAACACCTGGTAAGATAAACTACCAGTCTGTAAGATAAACTACCAGTCTGTAAGATAAACTACCAGTCTGTAAGATAAACTACCAGTCTGTAACACCTGGTAAGATAAACTACCACCAGTCTGTAAGATAAACTACCAGTCTGTAAGATAAACTACCAGTCTGTAACACCTGGTAAGATAAACTACCACCAGTCTGTAAGATAAACTACCAGTCTGTAAGATAAACTACCAGTCTGTAACACCTGGTAAGATAAACTACCAGTCTGTGACACCTGGTAAGATAAACTACCAGTCTTTATTACATGGCTTGAATGAATGCTCCAATCAGAAGCCAGCGTTCTGGTCATGTGAGTGGTGACATATTACACTATAATTGATCGCTCCGCTCTATATTGGACCGCTGCATAATCAAGGTCCCCAAAGTGCAAACAGTTGTGTTCATATCAATCCGCGGTGCGCTTCCGTATTTAGTTCCAGCACGCCGTTAGCGGGTCCATTTGGTTAGCTACGTATTTGGTTGTTTACATGCCGTTGCCGTCACCCTCTCAAGGACCACTGGTGGTCCTCGGACCACTGGTTGAAAACCACTGACGTAAGCCATGTAATAAATGTAACACCTGGTAAGAAAAACTAGCACCAGCCCGTATCACCTGGTGAGATAAACTACCAGTCTGTACATGTTTTCTAGAATGTTTTAGTAAGACTGTTCCTCCTCCTCCTCCCTGCAGTACCTGTAGTAACCGCAGGTGGCAGTGTTCCAGTGACCCGTGCTATGGAACGTGCTCCGTCTACGGCGACGGACATTACATCACGTTTGACGGGAAGCGCTACAACTTCGAGGGAAGCTGTGAATACACTCTGACACAGGTGTGTGTGTGTAGGAATGAATGAATGCACGAACAAGTGAATAAATGCACCCATGTTCATTCTCATGCTGCAGATACAATGCCATATTACGTCCATTTTCAACAGAATCCAGCCGACATTTAACATAACAAATCTTTGTAGTTTCTCTAATGTCCTGTGTTGTCGTCTGGGACTTCTGTGGCAGTCCGCAGATCTCTATAATATCCTCGAATAATCTCTAAGGTCCTCTAAATGTCCTCTAACACTCTCCAATGTCCTCTAAGGTCCTCTAAATGTCCTCTAATATCCTGTATTGTCCTCCAGGACTACTGTGGCGGTCACCAGGCCAACGGCAGCTTCAGGGTGATCACGGAGAACGTCCCGTGTGGAACCGCCGGGACCACCTGCTCCAAGTCCATCAGGGTCTTCCTGGGGGTAAACGAATTACACCCTTTAGGTCATGTTTAGCATTACCTAGCATTGTTTAGCAATATTGGCATTATTGGCAATGCTTAGCATTAGCATTACTTAGCATTTTTAACAATACATTTTAGAATTATTTGCATTATTAACAGTACTTGGCATTAGAATTACTTAGCCAGATTGGCATTAGTTACCGTTACTTAGCATTACTTACCATCATTGGCATTGTTTTAGTTATTGAAAAAGAACTCATTTTTCATTAACTCATAGCGTGCTATGAGCTTGTGGGTCTGATATTTTTGAAAATGGTGGAAAATGTGGTGCAAATATTTTAATAGTTTTTTCTCGGTCCGTCTCCTCCTCCCTCCGACAGGACTCGGAGGTCCAGCTGATCGACGACAGCTACCAGCTGGTCCACAGCGGGGGGAGCCGCGCCGTGCCCTTCCACGTCCGCTCGGTGGGGATCTACCTGGTCCTGGAGGCCCACAACGGACTGATCCTCATGTGGGACAGGAAGACCAGCATCTTCATCAAGATCTCCCCGACATACACGGTACAGTACAGGGCTTGACACTAACACTTGCCCGCTTGCCCGGGGCAAGTAAAAAAAATGGTGGGGCAAGTGAAGACTGCTACCTGGTTGCCCGATCGGGCAAGTGTGCAACTTAGTGCACTATAACACAACACAAGATAAATTTGTCTTGAAGGCAGTCATTGCACTCTGCCTCTGTGTCTTTCCCTGCTTTCTAGCTATCCACAATTCCAGGCTGGATTTGGGAAACAAAACAGGCAAATTATCATACACATCAAAATGACCTAATCTTCTACATTCTCTAGTTGTGTAGACCTGGGCTAATTAAGACCATGAATTTTAACTCTTGAGAGCGTAAAAATGAAACCAAATGGACCCGCAAGGGTCCATTTGGTTTCATTTTTACGTTCTCAAGAGTTACATCTGCAAAATTTATATATATATATATTTTTGGGGGGCAAGTGACCATGAGCTGAGGGCAAGTAGAACCTGACTTGCACTTGCCCGATGGGCAAGTGCCTCGGAGACCTTAGTGTCAACCCCTGCAGTAGATCAGGACCAGGATGAATGCTCCTTTTTTTGGGGGATATTTTGGGCTCCATTTCCGTCGCACGCTTCAACCCCTTACAGTGATTTATCGTAGAGCTCTGGGGTATGAAGGAGCGCTTGTTTTATCCGCCGGCTACTACTAGTAGGGCGGGGTGAAGGAAGTTTTACTGAGGTTATGGTTAGGGTTAGGTTAGGTTTAGGCATAGGTTTACTGAGGTTAAGTTTAGGGTTAGGATTAGGTATAGGCATAGCTTAGGTTTACTGGGGTTATGTTTAGGGTTAGAGTTAGGTTAGGGTGAGAGTTAGACGGTGCTTTATGCGGTAACTAACCCTAAACATAACCTCAGTAAAACTATGCTTCGCCCCGCCCTACTAGTAGTAGCCGGCGGATAAAACAAGCGCTCCTTCATACCCCAGAGCTCTACGATAAATCACTAACCCTCAACCCCTTACAGGGGTTGACGCTAACGTCTCCGAGGCACTTGGCCATCGGGCAAGTGGAAGTCAGGTTCTACTTTTTTTTTAGGTCACCCAAAATAATATAGTAAATTTTGCATTTAAGTTTACTTTCTACTTGGGCGCTTTAAACATTTCCTTTCATCGTCAAAGACTGTTTTGTTTAATCATAAATCAGCTACAGTAAATATTCAACTTGTAAATCAGTGGTTGCCACAGTGGTTCCTATAGTGATCACAGTCCGTCCCAGCAAAATGATAGTTTGGAACCAAATGGACCTGGGAGAGATATAGGAGAGATGGCTAGAGAGCAGGGAAAGACACAGAGGCAGAGTGCAATGTCTGCCTTCAAGACAAATTTATCTTATGTTGTGTTATAGTGCACTAAGTTGCACACTTGCCCGATCGGGCAACCAGGTAGCAGTCTTCAGTTGCCCGCCCATTTTTTTACTTGCCCCGGGCAAGCGGACAAGTGTTAGTGTCAAGCCCTGCCTTATCTCAAACCCCCTACCCTTTTTTACTGTTCTGATAAACCTTTTTTAAATAGTTCAGCATGTCAAACTATTGACACGTTGTGAGCTTTTTACAATGTGGCCTTTTTAACTATTGTTAAATGCTTTTTTAAAATAGTTTTTGTATTTTTTTTTATTTATTTCATTATTCCCATTCAAATAGCGTGTATACTACCAGATTGGCCCTCAAAAAAGTTATAAAATCCTTGTTTTTGTCCATGGCAGTGAGGCAGCAGCCATGTTTTCAGAAAAGTATTTGTGGGAGGGCTGTGATTGGATTCCAATCAGTATCAGGGCCTTACGGTGAAGAAAATCATTCCCAAAATGTAGGTTTCTGAACTCATACGGGCCAGTTTGTTTTAGTTTCGGGCTCTGAGACACAAATATGTAAAACGAAAGGTTGAAAACTAGCGCTCTAACATGAAACATTAAATTATTCGTCCCCTTTCAGGGCCGTCTGTGCGGCCTGTGCGGGAACTACGACGGCAACGGCAACAACGACTTCTCCACGCGCGGCGGGGCGCCGGTGGTGAGCCCCGTGGCCTTCGGCAACGGCTGGAAGCGCTCCGGCAGCTGCCCGGACGCCGGCGCCAACCGCAACCCCTGCTCCGCCAACCCCTACCGCCAGGCCTGGAGCCAGAGGCAGTGCAGCCTCGTCCAGAGCGCGGTGTTCTCCGCCTGTCACCACGTGGTACGATGTTCCTCGTCATAAGACAGACGTGTAGTGGAAGGGGGACGCGGCTTCTGAAAAAAAAAATCATTAGCATGGTGAAATACATCTTGATGACATCATCAAGATGTGTTTCACCATGTTAATGAGTTTCCTTTTTTTCTGAGAGCGTACAAATGTGAACCAAATGGACCCGCTAGGGTCCATTCGGTTCACATTTGTACGCTCTCAGAAAAAAAAAATCAAATGGGGGGAATTCCCCTTTCAGAGGCGTCCCCCCCACTTCTAAAAGTACCACTACAACACTGATCATAGACTTCTCAAACTCTGCCCGAACGCGACCAGGCCCTACTGATCTGCATACATTTTAGGCCCGAGCCCGACCCTAAAATGTCGGGTCGGGCTCGGGCCTAAAATGTATGCAGATCAGTAGGGCCGGGTCGGGTCTAGGGCTCCATGAAAAAAAGCAATATATATTGAATTATTTTATCATGTCAAAAATAATAGTTCTGTTCTGTCTGCCTGTGTATTTACCTCTTATGAAGATGGTGCTGATTGGTATTTTCACTTCGGGCATAAAAGCATTGCTACTTGGTCGGGCTAGGCTGGGCTTTGGGTCTGATCAGTTGGGGCCCAGTTAGGGCCGGGCCTCAATTTTCAGGCCCGTTGAGAACTCTGCCTCACCACCACCTCCATACAAGGGCGGATCTAGGCATGTGCATGGGGGGCAATGCCCCCCCTAAATGCCCAGTCTGCCGAACACGATGGCATGCAAAACAACCCAAGATATTTTAAATTAAAGTGCTTGTATTTGAAATGATTTGAAACACTACTACTGCTACCAACTAATTAGAATTGTGGCACCACTAAACCAACATCATTTCATCATTAAAAACAGAAAACTGTAACTGTGAGTCAGACCTTTAGCTTTATGCATGCTGCGTGTCTGTTGCAACTTCAACAACTGATGTTATTATTGATGCTTTAGTTTTGGGGTCTGTGGGGCTAAAATGTCCTTAAATGGTGGTCTGTGGCTCAAATGCTGAATAAATAGTGGGCTCTGGGATCAAAAAGATTAAAAACAACTCATTTAGGCGAAAACGATCCCAACATGAGTTTCTCCCAAATCCCAACTTCACCAGACTTGCATTGACGCGCGCTAGGTGTTCCACTGGTCGAACTGGACGTGATGTCATCTAAACGGGACTAAAACGTTCCGTTTCGTCCTGACAGGTGGACCCCACGCCGTACTACGAGGCGTGCGTGTTCGACGCGTGCGCCTGCGACACCGGCGGCGACTGCGAGTGCTTCTGCACGGCCGTGTCGGCGTACGCCGAGGCGTGCAACGCGGCGGGCGTGTGCGTCGCCTGGAGGACGCCCAAGATCTGCCGTGAGTACACTACACGCACACACACACACACACACACACACACACACACACACACCTCCACCTGTTTGAGTAGGAAGGTGGGCAACGCAGATACAATTAACGCCAGACATCTAAGCACCGAACTGAATGTACGGAATATACTGAAAGCACATAAACAGTCCAAGAGTTTTCACATCAGCCTAAGTAGACCATGAAAAGGTTTTTATTACAGTGAAATATACCTTTAACCCTTTCTATTGGGGGGGGGGGGGGGGGGTGGTATTTTGTTATTAGCATTACTTTTATTATTAGCATTATTAATGATACTAAGCATTAGCATTATTAGCATTCTTAACATTATTAGCATTATTAACAATACTTATCATTAGCTTTATTTAGCATCAGTAGCATTAGTTAGCATCACTTTGCATTATTGGCATTACTTTAGCTATTGAAAAAAATATCAGATCTACAGGCGCCACCGTGTTTTGGAAAATGTGAAAATGTGGCACAAATCTTTGAATCGTGTTTTCATTTCCAAATGGGTTAAAGGTAGGGGAAGTGATTTGAAATTCATGGTGTAGTACCAGCCTGGTGCACTAGGGGCCCCCAACAGTAGCTACACTATGTGAACCTGCTGCTCGCTCCTGATTGGAGGAGAATTGTGGTGACCTGGGGAACTTTTATTAGCTTCTCTGCTAACGTGGGGGAGGGGGAAACTCCATATGTGGTTTCCACACCTTATAATAGAGCATTTTAACAGAAAAAAATATTTTTTGGGTGATATCTGACAAAAGTGAAATCACTTCTCCTACCTTTAAGGTGTTAGTGATATGCGTCAGGGGCGGATATAACATTCCCAATTGGGGGGGTGGGGTGGTGGGGGCAGAAGAAAATGGTAAGGGGGCGGCTTCACGCCACGGGCGATGAAGCCGCCCCCATACCATTTTCAGTAGTGTTTCAAATATCTAGCACTGAAATATCTTGGGTTGTTTTGCATGCCATCATGTTTGGTGGGGCAGTCTGGGCATCCATGCCTATGCGTAGATCCGCCCCTGATATACATGCCGTTCTTCTTTTCTTTTCTTCTCTCCAGCTATCTTCTGTGACTACTACAACCCCCCTGGTGGCTGTGAGTGGCATTACAAGCCATGTGGATCTCCTTGCATGAAGACCTGCAGAAACCCAACTGGAAACTGCTCTGCACAGATACCCCCACTGGAAGGTATATACTGTACATGTGCCTACACTAGATAGTACTTATACAATATATACCCCCACTAGAAGGGACTTTATACTCATTATTCCCCCACTAGAAGGTATTTTATACTCATACTTTCACTAGCAGGTACTTTACACGCATTATACCTCCACTGAAGTGAACTTTATACATTTCAATTTCAATTCAAAGGGATTTTATTGGCACGAGAAAACATGCGTTTACATTGCCAAAGAAATACAGCAATACCATACAATGGCGCCGTGTTACAACTTTCAGCTCTCTGCTTCTAGGATCCAACGGCGTGGAACAAACTTAAAAAAAAAAAACATGACGAAGCAGCTTTCTGCTTCTAGAGGCCGACGGCGTGGAACAAACTAAAAAAACACGGCGAAGCAGCGTTCTGCTTCTAGAGGCCGACAGCGTGGAACAAACTAAAAATACAGTGAAGCAGCTTTCTGCTTCTAGAGGCCGACGGCGTGGAACAAACTAAAAAAACACGGCGAAGCAGCGTTCTGCTTCTAGAGGCCGACGGCGTGGAACAAACTAAAAAAAACACAGCGAAGCAGTTTTCTGTTTCTGGGGGCCGACAGCATGGAACCAACTCCCACTATACCTTCGACAGCCAGCCTGTGTAGACGTTTTTTTTTTTTTTTTTTTTTTTTTTAAGCGCAGCTCAAAACCTACTTATACACTCCTTGTTCGCCTTGTTGGCGTTCATGTCCTCGCTGTATTGCATTGCTGTTGTTTTATGCCTTGCTTTCCTTTGTTTTGTTCACCGTTGCACCACCCACCACCGCGATGAATGAATACCTTCACCTTGTATTGCCAGGATTTACCCTTATTTTGAAGAGAAAGAACTGTAAATGGCTGTTTTTTTTTTTTTACATTGTAAATGGTGTCGTGTGTCCCCCCCTGGCAGGCTGCTATCCGGTATGTCCTCCTGAAACGCCCTACTTTGACGAGGACACCAAGAAGTGCGTGGCGCGAGGAGAGTGTCCCTGCTACGTCCCCCCTGGGAAGAAATACCCTCCCGGGAGCAAGGTGCCCCCCACGGAGAACTGCCAGACCTGGTACAGTAGGCTTTTGGTTTTCAACCATCACTGTGCCAGTGATGCTCAACATATTTCATGCCAAGGACCACCAGAATTATCTATATTTGGCTGCGGACCCCCCCATCTGAACATGTTGTTCTAGGGATCCCCCAGAAGCAAAGATTGGAGTTAAAAAAATATTTGCTTCCGAAAGAATATATTCAAAGATTTGCATCACATTTTCGCAATTTTTCAAAAATATCAGAGCTACAAGCTCACAGCGCGCCACTCGGTGGCGCGCTGTGAGCTTGTAGGTCTGATATTTTTCAATAGCGTAAGTGTAACATAATGCTTTGAACACCAAAACGCGTTCAGTACACAAAGGGTTAAATGTATGAATGACTTATTTTCAGCCAGAGCTCCAAAATTGCAACCATAAATTATTAATTGAGGGTGCAAAACCGTATGCATGTATGTTAACCTGTCATCGCCACGAAGCTTCCCCAGTTGATTACGTACACATACTTATAATAAAATATTTTTAAAAAATCCAATATGCAAATGAGGCATTATATAGGAAAATATGCAATGAATCGAAAATATGAAAGGCTACTGCTGTGCAAGACTTAGAGTGAGTCATACATACAGTATATTGTATTATCATACATGTTATAGTATCATACATATATTCATTTGCTTGTCATTTGCTTGACCCCACAAATCTTGTATAGGGGTCCCTTAGAACCCTCGTGCAAAATATTTTCAGTTGGCTTCCAAAAATTATATTTGACAATACTAAGTATATATACACATTATATACCGTCATTTCCGGACTATAAGCCGCTACTTTTTTCACATGCTTTTTACCCTGCGGCTTATACAACGGTGCGCCCAATCTATAGATTTTCTAGGTTCCAGGTGGGCTCCGCAGACTAAACTACACATGTGCCCCTTCGGGCCACACGTCTCCACCGTCTTCGATCAGGGTGAAGACTGTTACGTCAACCTGCAGGTGACGTATCATGTTATGTCACCTGTTACTGCGGAGCCAATCACAGGCACAACAGGACGGACGCGTGCTCAGACAGACGTGACAGGCACGTAGATGGACAAACGCGTGCTCAGACAGACATGTGAACGGACAGACATATCACCACCATGCTGTTACGCCACCTTGCGGGTGACGTAACAGGGTGGGACGGACGGACAGGGACAGGGGGCGAAACACAGTCACCACCTTACGGTGGAGACAACAATAATGCTAATTAACAAGTAATGCTCGTGCTAATACTGTTAATAATGCTAATAATGTTAAGTAAAGCTAATGATAAGTATTGTTAATGATGCTAACAATGCTAATTGATGCTAATAATGCCAAGTAAGTAATGCTGGTAATGCTAAGCATTGCTAATGCTAAGTACGGCTAATAAGTATTTCCAATAATGGTAAGTAATGCTAATAATTGTAAGTAATGCTAATCATGCTAATAAAGTTTAGAACACCAGAACGCACATAGTACCAGACAGTGGCCTTGTGGTTAGAGTGTCCGCCCTGAAACAGCCCACAGCCCCTGTGAAATCCTACTGAAATCCTCATGTAGGGTGCAGCCTTGCAGCCTACACAGAGATTACGCTCCCCTGGTTGGAACCAGAGCCTTCTAGTGGGAGAGTTAGGACATTCGTGTACCCGGAAGCAGAGCGGAGCAGCCAAGTCACGTGACAATACGGAGCTTTTTTGAGTCCTATCTGAGCATAACGCTCATAATAAGTCTATGATAACGCTCACTACTCCTGCAGTCTTGCGAGACGTATACCGCATCGCGAGAATTTGTTGGTCCCTATTAAATCCCATTCATTTCATCGACTTCCGGATTGAGAGTGGACTCACAGCATGATCATATCCGGATGTAGAAAAGGTCGATGGGTTCCAGGTCGCTAAGCTTCACTTCCCCCTGAGTGTCCGGGCTGTCCGGGTCGCTGTCTGGGTCCCGGAGCGGAGGTGGGACTTTAAAAAGGGGCTGCAAAATGAAAGAGGAGTGCTTTAGTTGGTCTTCGTGGGCGCGGATCTCTGCCGCGCTGTGTTCCTGCGTCAGCTCCCGCCTCATCATCAGGTCCATCTGGTCCTCCAGCCACGTCCTGGTCTGGTACAGATCCCGCTCCGCCTGGTTCAGCTCCTCGTTCAGGAGCGTGTCGTCTCGGTCCGGTCTCTCGCTCTTCTCCCTGAACGCCTTCACGTTCTTTGTTTGCTTGCGGACTTCCGTGCAGAGGCTCGCGAACTCTGTGTGTCGGTTCTCGGCCTCGTCGCAACTCTTCAGGAAGAGCCGGACCGGCGTCTGCAGCTGCTTCCGCTTGTCCTGGTAGACCTCGGGCTGACAGTCCTGGTCCTGGAGGTCCAGCCAAGCCATGGCGTCCTCCAGGAGCCTCAGGAGAGCGGCCCGTTCCTCCTCCACCTCCTCGAACCTCTTCAGTGGGCTGCAGCCGCGCACCTTCATCATCGTCTCGCGGATGTGTTCCCTTATTTCATTCTTGGCACTTTCTGAGTCAATAACTTTCGGAGTCGGCCTGACCTGGTCTGAGAGGTAGCGCTCGAGTTCATCGCCGTACGCCCAGATGTCGCCAGAATCAATACCAGGCTTCTGTGTCAGGTCCTGCAAGGACTGGACTCTTTTCTCCCGGAGCCACTCCTTCGCCTGATTCAATCTCTCCTCCACGTCGGCCTTGCGCAGGCCGTTGACACGCGCCGCGTAATCCTCAACCACCTTTTGCACGCCATCTAATGCCCGTGATATGCACTCGGCATGTCTCTGCCTCTTCTGGATGGGTTTGAGCAACACGATCAGCTTGTACATCTCGTGTCGGATGCGGTCCTCAGGGGTACGGAGTGGTCCTCGTAGTCTTCCTGCTCTTCTGCCCTTCTCCTTCTCCCTCCCCTCTTCCATCCACTTCTCGGCGTCAGCCAGAGCCTGAAGCAGAAGCGCCTGCTCGCCGGCGCCCACAAACGCCTGCAGCGTGCCGTCCACCGCCCTCCTGATCTTGTCGATCTGCGCCACCAGCCTGTCCTTGGCGCTCATCTTGACCTCGTCCTCCATGAAGCGGTCCACGAGCTGCTTGTCGAGTGGAGTGCCTTTCTGGGGAACTGACGCGCTCTTCAACGAGGAGGAGGAGGAGGAGGAGGCGGCGCCGGGTACGACGGGGTACGGCGTGTTGAGGTCGTAGACGTCCAGCTTCCTCCAGGTAGGCACGGCAGGCTCCAGTAGGGAGCACAGTG
Organism: Benthosema pterotum; assembly: GCA_039105355.1. Classification (NCBI taxonomy): domain Eukaryota; kingdom Metazoa; phylum Chordata; class Actinopteri; order Myctophiformes; family Myctophidae; genus Benthosema; species Benthosema pterotum. The sequence continues at coordinate 78,284 of CM076985.1, read as the reverse complement.
CGGCGCAGCCGCGGGCCACGGTGCTCCCGTCGTCGCTGGCGTCGTTGAGCTCATCCGCGGCCACACCGAGGACCTCGCCGATGCGCCTCCTCACGGCCGGCATCCGGGAGGCTCCGCCCACGATCTGTACCGCGTGAACGTCGCCCGGCGCGTTCAGCCCGGCCTGCTCCATCACCGTGCGCAGCAGGCTGTCCAACTTCTCCAGCAGCGAGAAGCACATCTTCTCAAAGCTCTCCCGGTTGATGCTCGCGACAGGGTTATCGTATTGAACGTAGTAGTGACGCTTCATGTAGATTTCGGTGCCGAAATCTTTAAACAGGCTCTTGGCGTCCAGCGGCAGGTCGGACCACGTGCTGCTCATCTGGCACTTCAGTTTCTCACACTCCAGGGTGAGGCGTGCCAGCGCCCGCGGGCTGTTCCTCACGTCTACCAGGTAATTGTCCTTTAACTCCTGGCAGAAGTGACTCACCAGGACCTCGTCGAAGGCCTTCCCGCCGACCTCCAAGTCGCAGGCGGAGGCCAGGATCCGGAGGACGCGCTCTTCCTCGTCGAGGGAATACGCCGCCACTTGGCAGCCGGAGTGGCCCAGGTCCAACACCACCACGTTGCTGCGCTTCCGCTTCCCGGCGACTCCTCCGAAACAACGCGTGGTCCAGGCGTACTCGGCGGCCACGGCGGTCGTGTCGTTCACCAGGGCGAGGCAGTTGAGTCCCGCCACCATGCTGGCGGCGGCCACGACGGAACGCCTGGCGGCGTCGGTGAAGTGCCCCGGCACGGAGATGACGCAGTCGGCAGCCGCCTCGCTGCCGGAGCACAATTCGATCAGCTGCTCCAGCAGCATGGCGGTGAGCTGCTCCACGCTGAAGGTCGCGGCCCCGCCCGCGTACGCCACCTGGAGGCCGACGGAGTCCGGCAGCGGAGACGACGTCTCCACCAGCGCCGGCCCGACGCATTTCTTACTCTGCTGCTGCAGGCCAGACGACTCTCCTTCGGCCTGGAGGTCGGACAACCTCCGGCCGTGTAGCCGCTTGATGCCCCGCGCCGTGTTCCCGTCGTCGCTGCTCTCAGCCGCCGCTTCCCCGAAGACGCGGTTGTGCCGGTGGAAGGACACGACCGAGGGCAGGCTGCGGACTACAGCGACCGGCGGTTCGGAATGGAGCCATTGTATGCATGTCTTAGCTCCCGTTAGGTGGGCCACGGTGGAGCGCTGGAACCCCAGGTCGATTCCTAGCACTCGTGTGTGCTTCACCCATGACGTGCGACTCATATTGTTGGAACTTCTGACTACTGAATTGAAGGGATTAATAGCAATCTGACGCCTCGATCTCAATCCGACGTCCCACTTAATGGGTGACTGGTGGTGATGTCAGTGTTAAACACACATACCGTAGTTAGGGCAAGCTATGGAAATCTCGCAACTAAAACAAAGAAATTTCTCCAACTACCGTCCACCGTCTTGGGTCAGGGTGAAGACTGTTACGTCACCCGCAGGGTGACGTAACAGTGACGCGTGTGCACGGACGGACGGATGTGGATGGACAGGGGGCAAGACATAGTCACCACCTCACGGTGGAGACAATGATAGAATGTTGGTTAACCAGATGTAACTCTTTGAGAGTGTAAAAATGAAACCAAATGGACCCTAGGGCAGGTCCATTTGGTTTTATGTTTACACTCTCAAGAGTTATGATATTCACCATCTAAATTAGCACCACTTAATTAAAAAGTCATAAGTCATGTTCATGTTGGTCTAATTTTGATGTTTTGCGTCTTTTGTTTGCAAAAATCCATCCTGAAATTGTGAACAAACCCAAAAGAAATCTTTAGTTTTGCGGTCTGTGGGGTGAAGATGTTGTTAAATTGTGAAAAAAGTTGAAAACCACTGCTCTAACATGAAGCACCTTATAGTCAGGTGCGGCTTATACAAGGAAAAATCAGTATTTTGCCCCAAATTTAGCTGGTGCGGCTTATAGTCAGGTGTGGCTTATAATCCAGAAATTACGGTGTGTATATATATACAGAGAGAGAGAGAGAGAGAGAGAGAGAGAGAGAAAGAGAGAGAGAGATTTAAATATTATAATATAATATAATATATAAATATATTGTTTTAAATATTTTGTTGTTTTTTTCCTTCTCCTGAAGCACCTGTAATTCTACGGTCATCACTTGCGACCCTGATCCTCAAGGTATGGACACATTATTAGAATAGAAACACAAAACACAAGAAAAAGACAAAAAAGAAAAAAGAAACTCAACAAAAGAGTTGTGGAGTTATATAATAATTAATATAATTCACATCTACTACCCTGTTTCCACTTTATATTCGCAACACTACAGTAAATCTAAACTAATTGAAATCTAAGCTCTGATGACTAAATATATTGACAATTCTGGCAACGAAAATAAAAACTAGACTAAAATTTTAATAAGAGACTAGAGGACAAGATACCCAGACGAAGCTCATTTTCCATTTGGCTGAATGGTGAAAACAACAGATCTACAAGGCCATGTATCTTACTGTCACACATGGGGGCTTGTAGATGTGTTATTTCATAGGGCTAGGGTTATATTCAGCGAGCGTGAATATAATCTGCGATAGTGAGGTGAAGTCAACATCAATCTAGCTGCCGAGGGAACTCGCCATCGCGGGTTTGACATCAGGGGCGGATCTAGGCATGGGCATGGGGGGGCAATGCCCCCCTAAATGCCCAGACTGCCCCACCAAACACGATGGCATGCAAAACAACCCAAGATATTTCAATTTAAAGTGCCTGTATTTAAAATGATTTGAAACACTACTACTGCTACTAACTAACTACAGTTGTGTCACCACTAAACCAACAGCATTTCATCATTGAAAACAGAAAACTCTCTGAGTCAGACCTTTAGCTTTATGCATGCTGTGTGTCTGTTGCAACTTCAACAACAACTGATGTTATTATTGATGCTTAATTGCCTAATAAAAGTCCTGTAACCGAAAATGGTATGGGTGCGACTTCATCGCCCGTGGCGCGAAGCAACACCTGCGATGAAGCCATATACCATACCATTTTTCATGAAGCCCATACCATTTTCTCATCCCCCCCCCCCCCCCCCCCCCAATTGGGAAGTGTTACATCCGCCCCTGTTTAACGTTGAACAATCAGACAGATATGCGTGTATTTTCCAGTCGCAAGATGCAGTTCAAATCCTATATTATAGTAAAATAAATGATGTTCACTAATGATCGGTGACATTATTGTTTTCCAAAAGCTCAATTTCGCCTGACTACACAGATCCACTCTTTCGGAATTTTTTGGAAAATATTCACTTACGCTTCCCGTTTGAGTGGCCGAAAAAAAAAAAAAAAAAAAAAAAAAAACACCCTTTGTGTGTGGCGTACGTTTGGAAAAAAGATCCATAGACGTTTAGCCAGGGCCTAAAACCTATGTTAATTAATGTCTAACTATATTATATATTTTACATAAACACAAGGAAGTGACTAACAGCAGGCAATCTACAGCTGTTTATAGGACAATCAATAAATAAGCAGATGAAGTAGCTGTTCCACTTTGGACATCTCCAAGGCACACCAACAGTGCTTTGAATTCCTGTTATCTATTTCCCAAATCTATTCAACAAAAATATTAACTTTAGGGACTGCATGACAAGCACGCCTATGACCGCACCTCCAGTCGCAAATAACGGTGTCAGCATAAGGAATAGTGGCTAAGGGAAGAGCAAAGTTGACAAACAGCAATAAGGGCTGCGCGGGTCACGTCACGGACAACGGATGCTACGAAAATCGGGCCCTAAATGTTATGACCGAAAACTAAACGAAGAAAAAATGTCGCTGTGCATCATTCCAGCCTGTTACTGCACGTACAACAAGACGCGGTACCGCGTGGGCGAGACCATCTACGACACCACGGACGGATACGAGAACTGCTTCACGTCCGTGTGCGGCCCCAACGGGACCAAAGTGATCACCGTGCACCCGTGCACCGCCACGACCACCACCCCGGGGACCACCTCCACCGCTCCACGGACCACCGCCACCACACCCTTCATCTTCACCACCACCACCGCACCAAGTAGGAGAAACCTTTTTTTTAATTTAACGCATACGAAACTGAAAAACAATTCAAAGATTTGCACCACATTTGCACCATTTTCAAAAATATCAGACCTTACAAGCTCGCTATGAGCTTAAGTAATGCTGGTAATGCCAAGTATTGTTAAAGGTAGGGGAAGTGATTTCAAATTCATGGTGTAGTACCAGCCTGGTGCACTAGGGGCCCCCAAAAGTAGCTACACTATGTGAACCTGCTGCTCTCTCCTGATTGGAGGAGAATTGTGGTGACCTGGGGAACTTTTATTAGCTCCTCTGCTAACGTGGGGGAGGGGGAAACTCCATATGTGGTTTCCACACCTTATAATAGAGCATTTTAACAGAAAAAAATATTTTTTGGGTGATATCTGAAAAAAGTGAAATCACTTCCCCTACCTTTAAGTATTGTATAGTAAACTATTGTTAATAATGCTAAATAATGTTAATAATGCTGAGTAGTGCTAACGGTGCTAAGTAATGCTAATTATGCTAATAACGCTTATAACACCAAAACGCATATCCTCCAATTATGGGTTAATGCTGTCTTTGTCCTGACATTGTAGAATCTACGAAACGTTAGCTCCGAAATATTGAAAGATTTGCGCTGCAGTCTCGCATTCTCCCTAAAAAATAGGGGGCGTTCACGGCCCATAGCGTGCCACAGAGTGGCGCGCTATAAGCCGTTCATTTCATTTTTCAATGAAAGTTAAAACGCCACAAGTAAAGTACAGAATGGTTTTCTGTGCTAGAATTTGGCCATTAATAGCACCCAAAAGTGGCCCAGTTGTTATTCTGTGGGCGAAAAAAAAATAAACACCTTAAAGGACAACTTTGTTTTTTTTAACCAAGGTTCATGTTTTAGCTTGTTATTACAGAAAGTAAAAGATGCCTGTTAAATGTGTTACATTCCTTGCTTTCTTTAGTTTTAGGGATTTTAGCTATGGGAGTGGGCATTCGAGCATGGTTCTAAATACATATTTGTTTACAAAACGGTCAACTGTTATGAAAAACAGTCGCGACTGTTATGCAAAAACATCGCGGCTGTTAAGCAAAACCGTCTCTATTGTTATTCAAGAGGGTTGCGGCGGTTTTCTAGGTCGAGGATTGCTTTCACCCCTCCTGGTAATAATGTTTAACACTATCACTGCTTAACACGAGATACCCAAGTTTTTTGGCCACTAGGGGCGCCAAAGTATTTTTTGGGACTTTTTTTTTTTTTTTTTAGATTTTTCTTTTTTTTTGGGCGAGTGCCTAAAGCGGTGAAAGTGTTTTAATCTGTGTGGTCATTTCACCCTGTGTGTGTGGTCTTGTTCCAGCTCCCACGCCCACCTCCGTGTGCACGCCGTGCTCCTGGTCGCCGTGGTTCGACACCAGCTACCCCACGCTGAACTCGTCCGGCGGAGACCTGGAGACCTACCAGAACATCCGCGCCGCGGGCCACGCGCTCTGCGCCGCGCCCAGCCGCATCCGCTGCCGCGCCGAGAAGTACCCCAACGCCAGCGTGGCCGAGCTGGGCCAGGTGGTGAGCTGCGACCTGGCCCAGGGACTGACCTGCCGCAACCGCGACCAGTCGGGCCCGCTGCAGCTCTGCCTCAACTACCAGGTCAGGGTCTACTGCTGCGACCACCAGGCCTGCGGCGGCACCACGCCTGCTACGACTAGACGCACTACCCCGACTACGACGGCTCCAACCGCCACCCCGACAACACCAACTCCAAGCGCAACTTCAACTACGGAAAGTATAACTCCAGCTTCGACTACGGCAAGTACAACTCCAACTTCAACAAGTACAACTCCCACTTCAACCACGACAAGTACAACTCCAACCAGCACCCCAACATTCACTACAACGTCAACTACAACAAGTACAACTTTAACCAGCACCCCAACATTCACTACAACCTCAACTACAACAAGTACAACTCCAACCAGCACCCCAACAACAACTGCAACCACAACTTCAACTCCTACAAGTACAACTCCAACTTCAACTACGACGAGTACAACTGCAACCAGCACCCCAACATTCACTACAACCTCAACTACAACAAGTACAACTCCAACCAGCACCCCAACAACAACTGCAACCACAACTTCAACTCCTACAAGTACAACTCCAACTTCAACTACGACGAGTACAACTGCAACCAGCACCCCAACAACAACTCCAACCATAACCTCAACTACGGTCACAACACCGTACGGCTGCAGCAGAGAAGTGTGTGAGTGGTCCGACTGGATCAACGTGGATTACCCGTCGTTTGGAAACGGCGGCGACAACGAAACGATCCAGAACATAATCGCGCATGGGCATGACATCTGTGAGAATCCGGTGTCAGTGCAGTGCCGGGCCTCTGGCGAAGTCGGGGTTCCGACATCTCAGGTCGTCACGTGTGACAACACAGTCGGGCTGCTGTGCCGCAACGATAGACAGTCACCCGCCCCCATATGTAAGGACTACGAAATAAAGGTGAATTGCTGCAAGACAGTGAGCTGCGAACATACTACACTAACTACTAGCACAACGTCCACTACAAGGATAATCCCTACCAGCACAACATCAACTACAAGGATAGTCCCTACCAGCACAACATCAACTACAAGGATAATCCCTACCAGCACGACATCAACTACAAGGATAATCCCTACCAGCACAACATCACCTACGACACAAAGTACACCTTTGACAACTATTATAATAACTACGCCAACAACTACCAGGACAACTACACCAGGAACTGCTACAAGTACAACTCCTCCCATCACCGTGGAGACAGGCCCAACACCTGTCCCGCCAACTACCCAACCCATTGTAAACCCTACCAGCACAACATCAACTACGAGGATAATCCCCACCAGCACAACATCAACTACAAGGATAATCCCCACCAGCACAACATCAACTACGAGGATAATCCCCACCAGCACAACATCAACTACGAGGATAATCCCCACCAGCACAACATCAACTACAAGGATAATCCCCACCAGCACAACATCAACTACAAGGATAATCCCCACCAGCACAACATCAACTACAAGGATAATCCCCACCAGCACAACATCAACTACAAGGATAATCCCCACCAGCACAACATCAACTACGAGGATAATCCCCACCAGCACAACATCAACTACAAGGATAATCCCCACCAGCACAACATCAACTACAAGGATAATCCCCACCAGCACAACATCAACTATTATAACAACTACGCCAACAACTACAACAACCCAAACGACACCAACCACGTCTACTGCAGTACCAACTACCCCATACACACCCTGCGATGGTCAAATGACTTGTTACTGGTCAGGGTGGTTCGACCTTCGCAGAGCCACGACTGGTGATGACGGCGGAGTCATTGAATCCATGGATGACATCATTTCTGCTGGTCATATCACGTGTTCAGCTCCAGAGGACATCGAGTGTAGCTCTAAGGGCTCTCAGCGTCATCAGAATGTAACCTGTACACCACAACATGGTTTCACGTGCATGAACTACAAACAACACTCGCGGCAGTGTGACGATTATCAGGCCAGGGTCAAATGTTGTCTTTGTGGAAGAACAACTACAGCTGTAACTACACCAACTACACCTGTAACTACACCAACTACAGCTGTAACTACACCAACTACAGTTGTAACTACACCAACTACAACTGTAACTACACCAACTACAGCTGTAACTACACCAACTACACCTGTAACTACACCAACTACAATTGTAACTACACCAAGTACTACAAGGACAACCTCAACTACAGAAACTACACCCTCTACAACACTGACAACAACTACTACAAGTACAACTCCAACCAGCACCCCAACAACAACTCCAACAACAATAACCTCAACTACAGTCACAACACCGTACGGCTGCAGCAGAGAAGTGTGTAAGTGGTCCGACTGGATCAATGTGGATTACCCGACGTTTTTAAATGGCGGCGACGACGAAACATTCCAGAACATAATCACGTATGGCATCACGCATAACATCACGTATGACATCTGTGAGAATCCGGTGTCAGTGCAGTGCCGGGTTCCTACTGAAGTCGGAGTGCCGATATCTCAGGACATAACGTGTGACAACTCAGTCGGGCTGCGGTGCCAAAACATTAAACAGTTCCCACCCATATGTAAAGACTATGAAATAAAAGTGAAGTGCTGCAAGAGAGTGGGAGTGGCCTGCGAAACAACTACACCAACTACAGAAGTTACAACAACGAGGTCTACTACGCCATCATATTCAACAAGGACAACTCCTACCAGCACAACATCAACTACAAGAACAACTCCTACCAGCACCACCAGCACAACTTCAACTACCACACAAATTACGTCAACACCTTTGACAACTATTATAACAACTACACCAACTACAGAAGTTACAACAACCAGGTCTACTGCACCATCAACACCTTTGACAACTATTATAACAACTACGCCAACAACACCAACCACATCTACATCTACAACAATAACAACTACACCATACACACCCTGCGATGGTGAAATGACTTGTTACTGGTCAGGATGGTTCGACCTTCGCAGAGCCACGACTGGTGATGACGGTGGAGTCATTGAATCCATGGATGACATCATTTCTGCTGGTCATATCACGTGTTCAGCTCCAGAGGACATCGAGTGTAGCTCTAAGGGCTCTCAGCGTCATCAGAATGTAACCTGTACACCACAGCATGGTTTCACATGCATGAACTACAAACAACACTCGCGGCAGTGTGACAATTATCAGGCCAGAGTCAAATGCTGTCTTTGTGGAAGAACAACTACAGCTGTAACTACACCAACTACAGCTGTAACTACACCAACTACAGCTGTAACTACACCAACTACACCTGTAACTACACCAACTACAATTGTAACTACACCAAGTACTACAAGGACAACCTCAACTACAGAAACTACACCCTCTACAACACTGACAACAACTACTACAAGTACAACTCCAACCAGCACCCCAACAACAACTCCAACAACAATAACCTCAACTACAGTCACAACACCGTACGGCTGCAGCAGAGAAGTGTGTAAGTGGTCCGACTGGATCAATGTGGATTACCCGACGTTTTTAAATGGCGGCGACGACGAAACATTCCAGAACATAATCACGCATGGCATCACGCATAACATCACGTATGACATCTGTGAGAATCCGGTGTCAGTGCAGTGCCGGGTTCCTACTGAAGTCGGAGTGCCGATATCTCAGGACATAACGTGTGACAACTCAGTCGGGCTGCGGTGCCAAAACATTAAACAGTTCCCACCCATATGTAAAGACTATGAAATAAAAGTGAAGTGCTGCAAGAGAGTGGGAGTGGCCTGCGAAACAACTACACCAACTACAGAAGGTACAACAACGAGGTCTACTACGCCATCATATTCAACAAGGACAACTCCTACCAGCACAACATCAACTACAAGAACAACTCCTACCAGCACCACCAGCACAACTTCAACTACCACACAAATTACGTCAACACCTTTGACAACTATTATAACAACTACACCAACTACAGAAGTTACAACAACCAGGTCTACTGCACCATCAACACCTTTGACAACTATTATAACAACTACGCCAACAACTACAACAACCCAAACAACACCAACCACGTCTACAACAATAACAACTACACCATACACACCCTGCGATGGTCAAATGACTTGTTATTGGTCAGGATGGTTTGACCTTCGCAGAGCCACGACTGGTGATGACGGCGGAGTCATTGAATCCATGGATGACATCATTTCTGCTGGTCATATCACGTGTTCAGCTCCAGAGGACATCGAGTGTAGCTCTAAGGGCTCTCAGCGTCATCAGAATGTAACCTGTACACCACAGCATGGTTTCACGTGCATGAACTACAAACAACACTCGCGGCAGTGTGACGATTATCAGGCCAGAGTCAAATGTTGTCTTTGTGGAAGAACAACTACAGCTGTAACTACACCAACTACAGCTGTAACTACACCAACTATAATTGTAACTACACCAACTACAATTGTAACTACACCAAGTACTACAAGGACAACCTCAACTACAGAAACTACACCCTCTACAACACTGACAACAACTACTACAAGTACAACTCCAACCAGCACCCCAACAACAACTCCAACCATAACCTCAACTACAGTCACAACATCGTACGGCTGCAGCAGAGAAGTGTGTAAGTGGTCCGACTGGATCAACGTGGATTATCCGACGTTTTTAAATGGTGGCGACGACGAAACATTCCAGAACATAATCACGTATGGCATTGCGCATAACATCACGTATGACATCTGTGAGAATCCGGTGTCAGTGCAGTGCCGGGTTCCTACTGAAGTCGGAGTTCCGATATCTCAGGACATAACGTGTGACAACTCAGTCGGGCTGCGGTGCCAAAACATTAAACAGTTCCCACCCATATGTAAGGACTATGAAATAAAAGTGAAGTGCTGCAAGAGAGTGGGAGTGGCCTGCGAAACAACTACACCAACTACAGAAGTTCCAACAACAAGGTCTACTACGCCATCATATACAACAAGGACAACTCCTACCAGCACAACATCAACTACAACAACACCTTCTACAACTATTATTACAACTACGCCAACAACTGCAACAACCGCAACAACACCTGCCCCTACCACCACGACATCATCAACTGTGCCACCAACTACAACACTAAGTACAACATCGCCTTCTCGTCCTACTACTACCACTATTACTACTAGCTCAACAACTACACCTACTACGGCAACAGAAACAACACCGCCCACATGTACGACGGTGCGCTGTTACTGGTCAGGGTGGGTCGACCTTCGCAGAGCCACGGCTGGTGATGACGGCGGAGTCATTGAATCCATGGATGACATCATTTCTGCTGGTCATATCACGTGTTCAGCTCCAGAGGACATCGAGTGTAGCTCTAAGGGCTCTCAGCGTCATCAGAATGTAACCTGTACACCACAGCATGGTTTCACGTGCATGAACTACAAACAACACTCGCGGCAGTGTGACGATTATCAGGCCAGGGTCAAATGTTGCACAACGGAGACTACGTACGGGATTTGTACCACCACCCAAACCACGACAACCGTTTTTACGACTACTCCCGTCGCCACAACCACGACCACAGCTACTACAAGTACAACTCCAACTACCACCCCAACAACAACTCCAACTCCAACCACAACCTCAACGACTGCTCCAACTCCAACAACTCCTCACGTGGAGACAGGCCCACCACCTACAACACCTACCCCACCTACCACCAAACCGCAAACTTGCTCCTGTCGGGTCGGTCACGGAGCAAGCTTTCCTCCCGGTGAGTCCAGTCATTCTTTTTGTTTTGCTTTTCTCTCTCTCTCTGTCTCTCTTGCCCCAGGGCCTTGAGTTTGACATACTGTATATGCATTAGGAGGCATACCATATTTGTTATATTAGCCAGGGTTCCTTTTCACTCTAGATATTCTGTGACATGATCATGTTGAGATGTTGAGGTCGGAGGTTCCTCTTCCATGACTCCTCCTGAAAACCCTCGTCCCGTCCTCCAGGTTCGCTCATCTACAACGTGTCCGACGCAGAAGGATGCACGTTCACGGGCTACTGCAACAGCAGCTGCAAGGTGGAGGTCCACACCTACCACTGCAGAACCACCACACCCGCACCACCCACAACCACACCTACTACCGTGTCCACCACCTCCCCAACCACACCTTCAACCACGACCACCACCTCCCCAACCACACCTTCACCCACAACCACGCCTACTACCGTGTCCACCACCTCCCCAACCACACCTTCACCCACGACCACGCCTACTACCGTGTCCACCACCTCCCCAACCACACCTCCACCCACAACCACACCTACTACCGTGTCCACCACCTCCCCAACCACACCTTCACCCACAACCACGCCTACTACCGCGACCTCTACCGCCTCTACTGCGACCTCCCCGACCACACCGTCACCAACAACTACACCTGCCGGAACCACAGCCTCTACTACACCTACACCCACGACTACACCTGCCACTGGGACAACTACAGCCTCTACTGTGACCACCGCCGCCAGCTCTCCGACACCTACCACCGTAACCACCACCAGCCACCGCTGCACCAACTGCGCCTGCGAGGACGCCACTCCTCCCCGAAAGGTGCAGTACATAGACCTGCGCAGTGACGTGTTTTCCCCATTCATTTTTCTCATAGACTTTTTCAAAAATAATTCATATAAAGACGATTACAACGCGGACAAAACCAACTCGGGTCGTGACAAATCATGATGACACACACAATCTTTTTGGCACGATCAAGTAATTTCTAAGATGAAAAACGAAACAAAAAGTGTTGTATCATGCCGTTTTCTACTTCTTGCTAATTAGATATTATATGATGATATTGTGTGTGTCGTCATGATTTGTCACAACCCGAGTTGGCTTTGTCCGCTGTCTATGCTGTAAGCCAGTGGTTTTCAACCTTTTTGATACCAGGGCCCACTATTTATTCAGCATTTGAACCACGGACCACCATTTGAGGACATTTTTTAGCCCCACAGACCCCAAAAACTAGATTTATTTTGCTTTTGTCCACAATATATCAGGCTGCATTTGGGAAACAAAACAGGCAAACATACGGATTAAAATGACCATTAATCTCCTAGTTGTGTAGACTTTGGGAATATTTTATATTCCCAAAGTCTATTATATTATATTTTATGAATATTTTAACTCTTGAGAGTGTAAAAATGAAACCAAATGGACCATTTGGTTGAGGGGTCAGACAGAAACCGAGCTGCTGCTGTTACATGCAGCGCGAACAGGGACAAACTGGTGTTTGGAAATGCATCGTTTTCAACGAGGTGAGAGCTGTTTTAACGACTTCACGTTTAACACCTTTCCGGCACACAGCACGGCGAGACGTGGAAGGAAAACCTGGACGGGAAGTGCTACCGAGGGACCTGCGAGTCGGGACGTCTCAAATACGAGCCCGTGGCCTGCGTTCCTAAACCGCAGTGTGCCAACGGACGGCCCGCCGTCACCGTCAACCCGGACGACTGCTGCGATGAGCATCGCCACGAATGCGAATGTAAGTCCTACCCGGTTAGGGTGACCACAGGTGTCCCTCTTTTGCGTGCACCCATGGAAGGTCAACCCATTTGGTTCCATTTTGTACACAGCTTTGTACACACTGTAGCTCCTAAAAGAGAAATCATTAGAAATCATTTCTAGGAAACTTTGAATCGGGGGACCTTTTTTTATTATGTCCACACGATATCTCTAAGGTATATTAATGACAATGGGTGCAATTCTCAATCGTTGTGGTGTAGCCAGCTACGTCTTCTCATTGGCTGCATGGCAGCAAATCAGCTGTGGGGTCTTGTGGTAGGCCGAAAGCCTATACCACCAATCCTGGGCCTGGGCCTACCAAATAATTATCCATACTAATTTGAACCAGTCATCAAGAGCTTCACCTCATGATGATCATGATGAGTACAGTAACATTTTTAATTGGGGGGGTCAGGTGATTTCTGGACCGTTTGAATTGCAAGTTTTAATGATTCTGGGTAATTATTTGGTATGCCCAGGCCCGTGGCTGGTGGTATAGGCTTTCGGCCTACCACAAGGCCCCAGACCTGATTTGCTGCCATGCAGCCAATGTCAAGACTTAAGCCATAGCTGGCTACACCACAGCGATTGAGAATTGCAGACAATGACAGTACTGTAAAATGTTGAAAATGGCAGGAATCCCCACTTTAACGTCATCACCATCCCCCTTTTTCTAAAGGCCTGTGCTACGGCTGGGGCGACCCGCACTACGTGACGTTCGACGGCACCTACTACAGCTTCCAGGGCGTGTGCTCCTACTGGCTGGTGAAGGAGATCTCGCCGCGCTTCAACTTCAGCGTCCTGGTGGACAACTACCTGTGCGACCGCGTCCACCGGCTGTCCTGCCCCGGCTCCATCGTGGTCTACTACCGACACTACGAGGTCCGCATCACCCAGGAGCGCCTGGGAGGCACGCCCAGGAACACGGTAAGACATGGCAACCCTTAGTAGTTTTTTAAATACCCGGTGTAAATGATCTAATCGTGTAATAACCCCAGAACCGTATCCACGGCTTTCTTACAGGGGCGGATCTAGGCATGGGTATGGCCCGGTCTGCCCCACCCAACACGATGGCATGCAAAACAACCCAAGATATTTCAAATTAAAGTGCTTCTATTTCAAATGATTTGAAACACTACTACTGCTACTAACTAACTACAGCTAAACCAACAGGTAAACCAACAGCATTTCATCATTGAGAACAGAAAACTCTCTGAGTCAAACCTTTAGCTTTATGCATGCTGCGTGTCTGTTGCAACTTCAACAAACAACTGATGTTATTATTGATGCTTTACTTGCCTGATAAAAGTCCAGTAACCAAAAATGGTATGGGGGCGGCTTCATCGCCCCTTGGCGCGAAGCGACACCATTTTCTCGTGAGATTAGAAAGCTGTTTCTAATCTCAACATTTACGATGTTGCGTGCTGAGGTCCTACGCATGGATGCGCTGATTTGCAACCTCACATCGCCTTGGTGCTCGTAGGCTAGAATGACAATCGCAAAATAATTTTCTATTAGGCCTACATATTATAAACAGGCCTCTTAATTTCATATGAGTGAATTATTCATGTATTGTCTATATTTTGTGCTTGCTGTACAGATGCATTATTTGAGCAAACTAACTTGCGTATTTGTGCACGAACGCCCGTAACGGAACAGCTGCCGTTAATTGATCGATTGAATGATTGATTTGCAGAATACATAGGATGAATGCATTTGAATGAATGAATAGATTTTTCCCCCAAAAGTAAACAAATATACCTGTCACTCTCTCTGTTTCAAGTTCGAACCTCACTGCCGACAGAAATCTTGCCCTTTTTTTTTTTTTTTTTTTTTTTCGTTTGGTCACTTTATTTTACTCCAGTAGTATCCAAGATACTACTTGGATTATGAATAAATACCGTTGTAAATGTGATGTTAACTAATAGGGTAGGGTGATCCATGTTTGTTTAATCACTTGTATTTAAATTCACAGGCAGGGTGGTGACTTTTTATTGCAGTTGACATAGATTCCTCCAGGGGGACCCGCAACAAGTTAAATTGTGACCAGTCCCTAAGGAGTTTTAAGATGCTGAATCCAATTTGTTCTCTCTCTCCACTGCAGGTGTACGTGAACGGCCAGCAGGTGACCTCGTCCTCCTACAGGAACAAGCAGGACGGCTTCGTGGTCACCAGCTCGGGCGTGGACACCCGCATGGAGGTCCCTGCCATCGGCGCCGTGGTCACCTTCTCCGGAATGATCTTCAGCGTCTCCCTCAGCTATGAGAGGTTCCATGGAAACACCCAGGGACAGTGTGGTGAGTCTGTCTGTCTGTCTGTCTGTCTGTCTGTCTGTCTGTCTGTCTGTCTGTCTGTCTGTCTGTCTGTCTGTCTGTCTGTCTGTCTGTCTGTCTGTCTGTGTCTGTCTGTGTATGTGTCTGTCTGTGTATGTGTCTGTCTGTCTGTCTGTCTGTCTGTGTATGTGTCTGTCTGTCTGTCTGTGTATGTGTCTGTCTGTCTGTCTGTGTATGTGTCTGTCTGTCTGTCTGTCTGT
>CM076985.1:50039-57539 GCA_039105355.1 Benthosema pterotum | reverse complement strand
CCAGTGCGAGATGCGCAACACGACGGTAGGCTGCACCAGTCTGCAGGCCTACGCGGACGCCTGCGCCAAGGCAGGCGTCTGCCTGGACTGGAGGAGGCACACCAACGGTCTCTGTGGTAAGAACAACCGACCGGGGGGAGTAGTCAAGGTTTCTTCATATATTCTGTACAGTAGAGCAGGTGTTCATGGGGCAGCTGTGGCTCAGGAGGTAGAGCAGGTCGGCCAATGATCCAGTGGTCGGCGGTTCGAATCCCGGCTCCTGCCTGTCTACATGTCGAAGTGTCCTTGGGCAAGACACTGAACCCCACCTTGCCTCCATTGGTTGCCACCGCTGGTGTGTGAATGTGGGAAGTTTAGGACGCTGGCGTTGACTGTTCACCGCTCTACTTCCCAATGTGTGAATGAATGGACCATTGTAAAGTGCTCTGAGTATACACGTAGTGCATGGGTTTTCAACAGGTGGTCCACGGACCACCAGTGGTCCTTGAGAAGGTTCCAGGTGGTCCCCAGGCTAAATGATGGAAAGTTGGTTAACCAGATGTAACTCTTGAGAGTGTAAAAATGAAACCAAATGGACCCTTGCGGGTCCATTTGGTTTCATTTTTACACTCTCAAGAGTTAAAATATTCATCATCTGAATTAGCATCACTTAATTAAGACGTTTACACTGTTTTGTTGGCAAAATACAGCCTGGAATTGTGGACAAAATCAAAAGAATTCTTTAGTTTTAGGTCATTGGTGTGAAAATGTCCTCAAATGGTGGTCCGTGTCTCAAATGCTGAATAAATAGTGGTCCCTGGAGTCAAAAAGGTTCAAAACCCTGACGTAGTGCATAGAAAAGCGCTATAAAATGCAAGCCATTACTCCATTAGGTGTTTTCAACCGGTAGTCCATGGAGGTACTGCAGGTGGTCCCTAAAAAGAAGTAGTTAAAGATAATAGAGGGAACTTTTTAACCGAAAATCAAAATAGATATCTTTCTGCCTTTTCCCCTTCTGCGTTACTTCTACTTTGATGCTGCAGCTGTTTCCCTGCAGACAGACAATTGGTTCGTCCTGCAAACGGTTGTCGTCAACAAATCATGAAAAGAAAACGTTTAGCGTTTTAGCCAATCACAGCACAGCGGTCTCCAGCAGATTCATAACGAACCAATAGAGTGGAGGTGAGGTGGAGTCAAGCAAATCTGTTTACAAACACAGTGTTTGTACACACTAAACTTGCCTCTTATTACCTTTAATAAAGCCATGTCAGAGAGGTCAGTTATCGGTCATAGTTTCAATATGGTGCATGTGTAATGCATAATGTAAATGTGAGTGTTTTATCGTCCATCTGTACAGATTATAACTGCCCCATGCCTAAAGTCTACAAGGCCTGTGGCCCAGCTGTGGAGCCCACGTGTGACCTCAGGTATGGTGTGGCCGTGGGCCTGTGTGCTTACATTACAAGCGTGTGTGTGTGCGTGTGTGCGTGCGTGCGTGCGTGCGTGTGGTAACAGGAAGCCTTGGCCCAAATAATACTCGCCCCTGAGTATAGACAGAATTGCGCTGTCGCAAAGTTCGTTCGCTTCATTGGATCAGTCCAATGGCGGCTGTTGCATTACACCACGTGAATGATTTTTCTTTTTGGACCTTTTTTTTCTAAGAGTGTACAAATGTGGCGGAAGTCCGGCGGAAGTCCATTTGTACACTCTCAAAAAAAAATTGGAGATGTCTCTCTTTTTGTCCCTCTTTCAGGCTGCAACAGTCCTCCCGACAGCTCAGTTTTCTGACCCCTCAATGTTGCAACATTTCGGCCGGTCCGAGTATTATTTGGGCCGAGCCTTCGTGTTTTCGTGTGTGTATCCAGATTCTATTGGTTGGATGCAATAATAATGTGACCGTCAATGGCTAAACTCTACATTTAAAAATGTAGTGTACTCGTCTCATTCACCAGACAAACAGTAGTGAAAACAGACTTTTGAAAGAAGACTATATTGATGTGTTTAATGATCAAATCTTTTACTAACAGGCCTTTGGGGTTAACCAGACCCTGTAAGGGGCGTATAGGCTTGTTTCCAATGTGGTCCTCTGTAGAATATCATAATCATATCGGCAACTACTGTAATTATGACCCTGCAAATAATGAGAGATGGGATAATATTAGTCATAATTTTGTAATCATACAGCCCTAATATACAACCCCAATTCCGTTGAAGTTGGGACGTTGTGAAAAATGTCAATAAAACCAGAATGCATTGATTTGCAAATCGTTTTCAACCTATATTTAGTTGAATACACCACAAAGACAATATATTTAATGTTCAAACTGATAAACTTTATTGTTTTTTGAAATTATACAATCTTTTGTAAATTGATCCCTGCAACACGTACCAAAAAAGTTGGGACGGGGGCAACAAAAAACTGGGAAAGGTCATGAATGCACAAATAACGCCTGTTTGGAACATTCCACAGGTAAACAGGTTCATTTTAAACAGTTTAATATTGTGATTGGGTATAACAGGACCATCCCAGTCGTTCAGAATCAAAGATGGGGCGAGGTTCACCACTTTGTGAACAATTCTGTGAGAAAGTCATCCAACGGTTTAAAAACAATGTTTCTCAACATTCAATTGCAAGGAATTTGGTGATTTCATCATCTACAGTCCATAATATAATCAAAACATTCAAAGAATCTGAAGAACTTGCTATACTAAAGCAACAAGACCGAAAACCAACACCGAATACTTGTGACCTTTGATCCCTCAGGTGGCTCTGCATTAAAAACTGACATCATTGTGTAAAGGATATTACTGTGTGGACTCAGGAACACTCAGAAAACCATTGTCAGTTTACAGAATTAGTCGCTACACCTGCGATTGCAAGTTAAAACTCTACCATGCAAAGCAAAGCCATACATCAGAAAGGTTGGTTTGAAAGACAACCAGAAAAACAACCAGAAATGCCTTCTCTGGGTCCACTATCATTAGAAATGTGGACTCATCAGACCACAGCACACTTTTCCACTTTGTGTCTAACCATTTCTAATGATAGTGGACCCAGAGAAGGCATTTCTGGTTGTTTTTCTGGTTGTCTTTCAAACCAACCTTTCTGATGTATGGCTTTGCTTTGCATGGTAGAGTTTTAACTTGCAATCGCAGGTGTAGCGACTAATTCTGTAAACTGACAATGGTTTTCTGAGTGTTCCTGAGTCCACACAGTAATATCCTTTACACAATGATGTCAGTTTTTAATGCAGAGCCACCTGAGGGATCAAAGGTCACAAGTATTCGGTGTTGGTTTTCGGTCTTGTTGCTTTAGTATAGCAAGTTCTTCAGATTCTTTGAATGTTTTGATTATATTATGGACTGTAGATGATGAAATCACCAAATTCCTTGCAATTGAATGTTGAGAAACATTGTTTTTAAACCGTTGGATGACTTTCTCACAGAATTGTTCACAAAGTGGTGAACCTCGCCCCATCTTTGATTCTGAACGACTGGGATGGTCCTGTTATACCCAATCACAATATTAAACTGTTTAAAATGAACCTGTTTACCTGTGGAATGTTCCGAACAGGCGTTATTTGTGCATTCATGACCTTTCCCAGTTTTTTGTTGCCCCCGTCCCAACTTTTTTGGTACGTGTTGCAGGGATCAATTTACAAAAGATTGTATAATTTCAAAAAATAATAAAGTTTATCAGTTTGAACATTAAATATATTGTCTTTGTGGTGCATTCAACTGAATATAGGTTGAAAATGATTTGCAAATCAATGCATTCTGGTTTTATTGACATTTTTCACAACGTCCCAACTTCAACGGAATTGGGGTTGTAGACAGTTACGTGGGTTGATGAAAATAAATCTCATACTAAAAAACAGCAGAAAAGGTTCGGAGAGGAAGCAACCAAGATGCAGCATTATTTTGAAGTATTCCATGTTTATTTTCATCCTAAATGATCACAGCACAGACCATTAGACCTGACGGGACACACACACACACTGGTAGTACATTCAGTAAAGACTTAATAGTTCAGGTTGCATTTTGTCACGCCCCAACCCCTTAAGGTGGAGGTGTCAATGTTCCCAAATTAGGCATTGTCCTAGTAGATGTCCTCACAAGTCCCTAACAGTGTTGTAGTGGGACTTTTAGTTGGTCCATTTGGTTCACATTTGCACACTCTCAGAAAAAAGTAAACTCATTAACTTTTTACCATGTCCACACAACATCTCTAAGGTATATTAATGACACAGTAAAATACTGAAAATGGATAGAATTCCCCTTTAAGACACGTGCATGCACACTTGCATTTGCATGCGCATTTGCGTGCGCCTGCGCAACACACACAGACGCGCTATTAAAACAAGTACAGCATATTGAGAAAGATGGTTTACAATGCCTAATTGTATCCATAAAAGTAAATGACTTCACTTCCTTACCCCTACACTACATCCCTGGTCCCTAATCATTTGCGCATGCGTGCGCGTGCGTGTGCCTGTGCAGGGGCGGATTGGCACATATTTTCCCACCGGGACAATTTTGCCTTTGCCAGGCCACTGGTTAACCAGATGTAACTCTTTGAGAGCGTAAAAATGAAACCAAATGGACCCTTGCGGGTCCATTTGGTTTCATTTTTACACCCTCAAGAGTTAAAATATTCATGTGAATTAGCCCAACTTAGTCTACACAACTAGAGAATGTAGAAGATCTCTCCTACTTGAAGGCTCTGGTGTAGGACACCTTTTCTTTTTTGAAGGATAGAAACACTAGCTTGCCTGGCCTGGGCCTGGCGCCCTGGCCTGCCCTGGACTTAAAAAAAAAAAAAAAAAAAAAAAAAATCCTGTCCAGGCCACTAGGTGGCGCAGGCCACCGGGAAAACTCCCTGTACTCCAGATGGCCAATCCGCCCCTGTGCCTGTGTGTGTGTTTTCAGGTACAACAAGGAGTTCATCCATGACTGTGATAAAAGGAGCATCGTTAAGCAGCCTGAAGGATGTTACTGTCCCAATGGAACCACCCTGTTGAGTCCTACCAGCACCCAGTGTGTGCCCAGCTGTGGTAGGAGACCACACACACACACACACACACACACACCACTGACCACCGACCACCTGCGCGACTATCGATTTCATTCCAATAATCTGAAAAATCACCCCCGTGTGAAGTGAGGGCGCTCTTATCGTCATAGATCAGTGGTTTTCAACCTGTGGTCCGGGTTAGGGTTGGTCCGGGGACCACCAGTGGTCCATGCAAGGGTTCCAGGTGGTTCCCAGGCTAAATGATGGACAGTTGGTTAACCACGTGTAACTCTTTGAGAGCGTGAACACGAAACCAAATGGACCCTTGCGGGTCCATTTGGTTTCATGTTACGCTCTCAAGAGTTAAAATATTCACCATCTGTATCAGCCCCAAGTCTACACAACTAGAGAATGTAGAAGATTAATGGTCATTTTGATCTGTATGTTTGAGTATTTTGTTTCCAAAATTCAGCCTGGAATTGTGGGACGAAAGCAAAAATAAATCTTTAGTTTTTAGGTGTGTGAGGCTAAAATGTCATCAAGTGGCTCAAATGCTTAATAAATAGTGGGCCCTGGTATCAAAAAGGTTGAAAACCGCTGTCATACATCACCATCCGTCATGTCATTAACAACTGAATTCATGTAGAGGGGTTAAATGGGTTAAATTTACAATTATTTGGCTGGACATTTGACCTACCGATACTAATAATGTCATTTTCAATGGAGACAAAAGCTACGAGAGTCAAAAACATCTCTCCACTCAAACAGTCCAAAGATAACTACCTTGTTGGACGTTCTAGCATGTTTTTAGCACTGTATTGTAACGTATAGGATAATTATTATTCCTGCTCCTCTTGCTTCTCTATCCAGGTAGGATAAAAAAATGTTTTTATACTCATTCATATTCTCTTCTCTGTTCCAACAGACATTTGCTGGCTGCCCAATGGAAAATGGAAGAAGGTAAAAAAACACTGGCAATTCTATAATACCAATAACAATAATATCTGAGACTTATATGGCGCTTTTCAAGATACTCACAGATGCCTTACATATGTGTGCGTGTGTGTAGGGGGGCAGGGGGACAGAAAACAATAAAAGACAACTTTATTCGGAAAAACATTAAAAACAATGAAACGGCATGTAGCATGTTTTATGGCACGTCAGCTTTCAAAAGCAGATCTGAAGAGGGTCTTTAGTGCAGATTTGAAGGTGGTGATTTTGGGAGCCCCAGGTTTCCTTTTTATTTCTCGATTAATAGTCACTAAAATAGCCTGGACAACTCTCCACATGCCCCAAACTCCTTCTCCCCCATGGCTTCAGAACTATGCTATAAGAAAGGTTGAAAACCTAAAAAATAGTTTCCTAAAATATATTTTCAAGGCGATAGCTACATAAGTGCCATAATCCAATTAACCGATTTATAGCTCAAATAATCCACCTGAGGAATCCAAAACGAAAACAATCGTTAGTTCGTCGGTTAACCGCTAGTCAGCCCAAGTTGATTGACAGCCGTCGGTGTCTTGTCATCCTCGGGGGTATTGACCAGGTGTCTGTGTGTTTTTGTCGCCCCCCTCAGGTGAACGACAGGTGGGACGACGGCTGTGACGTGTGCCGGTGCGAGGAGTCGCTGCAGGTCAGCTGCAGCAGGAAGCCGTGCCGCCGGCCGCAGGCCGTGCGCTGCAACCGGGCCGCCGGTCAGGTTGCCGTGGCGACCAGAGACGCCCAGGGCTGCTGCCCCACGCAGAGATGTGGTACGTGGGCTGGAAGTCCCTACGTGTTGCCTTTTAAAGGGGAACTCCACCCATTTTCAACATTTTAACCCATTGTGTCCTATCTAGTTTCTGAATAACATAATATTCAAAGATTTCACCACGTTTTCACGATTTTTCAAAAATAGCAGAGATACAAGCTCATAGCGCGCCACTCGGTGGCGCGCTATGAGCTTGTAGATTTTTTCAATAGTTAAAACATAATGCTTAGAACACCAAAACGCGTTCAGTACACTTGGGGTTAATGTGTCATTAGTATACCCTAGAGGTGTTGGGTGGACATGATAAAAAAGTTCCCCCCACTCTGTGTTCCCAAGAAATGGAGGTCTGAAGAAAACCACTAACATGGTGAAACATCCTTGATGACATCATCAAGATGTATTTTCACCATGTTAATGGATTTCTTTAGATGCTTCTTTTTTTCTGAGAGCGTACAAATGGAACCAAATGAACCCGTTAGGGTTCATTTGGTTGCATTTGTACGCTCTCAGAAAAAATGTTGAAAATGGGTGGAATTCCCCTTTAACACCAATCTGAACTGAAAATAAATAAATCAATCAATAAATAAATAAATAAATAAATAAAAAGATTTGCGCCACATAAAATATCTATAAATGATAGGGAAAATATCTATAAATAATAGGGACTACTGGTGGTAGTCAGGGACTACTGCTGGTTCCCGGACCACTGGTTGAAAACCATTGCCCTAAACTGTTAGATAACAACATTGATGATGCT
>CM076985.1:25039-45039 GCA_039105355.1 Benthosema pterotum | reverse complement strand
TTAACATATTTCACCATCCATATTTGGCTGCAGACGCCCCCATCTGAAAACATGTTGTTCTAGGGGATCCCCCAGAAGCAAAGATATGGGTTAAAAATGTTTCCTTCAGAAATAACGTATTCAAAGATTTGCACCGCATTTTCACAATTTTTTCAAAAATAGCAGAACTACAAGCTCATATCGCGCCACTCGGTGGCGCGATATGAGCTTGTAGATCTGCTATTTTTCAACAGCTAAAACACCAAAACGCGTTCAGTACACAAAGGGTTTTAAGCAAGCCTCTGACCCTTTTACTTGCTCCTGACGTACAGGTTGGTGGTTTGTAATGCTGTGTAAAATGTAGTGCATGTTTGACCTCGTTGTCCACCTGTCCTCCTTCCAGGTGTGAAGCGTGACCGTCCGTGTAACGTCATCCGTACCGAGGTCCACCTGGAGGACAGCGGCTGTCGCTCCAGACACCTGGTCAACGTCACTTCCTGTGGAGGCTCCTGCAGCAACTACGCCTCGTGAGTGCTTGTCCATATATGGACTTTTTGTTTGTTTGTTTGTTCTTTTAGATCAGTGGCAGAGCTGTAGGTGGGGTGGGGTGGGGTGGACCACCTATCGATTGAAAAAAAAAAATCTTGTAGCAACTCATTGCCTCATTTAAAGGTAGGGCAAGTCATTTGAAATTCATGGTGTAGTACCAGCCTGGTGCACTAGGGAGCCCCAAGAGTAGCTACACCATGTGAACCTGCTGCTCGATCCTGATTGGAGGAGAATTCACCCTCCACCTGGGGAACTTTTATTAGCTCCTCTGCTAACGTGGGGGAGGGGGAAACTCCATATATGGTCTGCACACCTAGAGCATTTTAACAGAAAAAAAAAATTGGGGTGATATCTGACAAAAGTGAAATCACTTCCCCTACCTTTAAACTATTTTACAAAACATTTTTCAATAGTTCAAGTGGCCAGTCTACAAGCTCACAGCGTGTTAATAGATTTGCATGATGAACTATTCCAAAAAGTTTTTCAAAATAGTATAAAAGGAATAAGGGGTTTGGGATAAGGAGTTTAGCATGTAACGAAAATGGAGACCTAAATGTAATAAGAACTCATGATGGAATAAAAATGAGAGCATAACAGCTTTTTCTTTAAAAGGAAATTCCATACATTATCACGAGTTTTGAGAATGTACAAATGGAACCAAAGGAACCAAATGAACCCTTATGGGTCCATTTGGTTCCATTTGTGCACTCAGAAAAAAGGTCCTAAAAGAAAAATCATTAACACAAACCTTTTTTATCATGTCCACCCAACATCTCTAATGACAGTAATATTGAAAACGGGTGGAATTCATATAATTCCTAATTTAATGTATGTAATGTAAACGGCCCATATTGGTGGCATATTAACTACAAATATATAATGCCAGTGATGATGCTCAGTAAGTAGAAGAAAAACTAAACAAAGGGCTTTGTATCATGTCTTCTTCTTCTTCTTGTTCTTGTTCTTCTTCTTCTTCTTCTTCTTCTTCTTGTTCTTCTTCTAATTATCTGACCAGTCCAAAACAGTCTCTCTCCTGTCTCTATGGATACACCATGCAGCTGTAGATTACCTAACAGTCTCTCTCCTGTCTCTACAGATACTCCATGCAGCTGTAGATCACCTAACAGTCTCTCTCCTGTCTCTACAGATACTCCATGCAGCTATAGATCACCTAACAGTCTCTCTTCTCTCTACAGATACTCCATGCAGCTATAGATCACCTAACAGTCTCTCTCCTGTCTCTACAGATACTCCATGCAGCTATAGATCACCTAACAGTCTCTCTCCTCTCTACAGATACTCCATGCAGCTATAGATCACCTAACAGTCTCTCTCCTCTCTACAGATACTCCATGCAGCTGTACTGTAGATCACCTAACAGTCTCTCTCCTGTCTCTACAGATACTCCATGCAGCTGTAGATCACCTAACAGTCTCTCTCCTGTCTCTACAGATACTCCATGCAGCTGTAGATCACCTAACAGTCTCTCTCCTGTCTCTACAGATACTCCATGCAGCTGCAGACGGTGAAGCGTCAGTGCCAGTGCTGTCAGGAGGTGTCTACGGAGCAGCGCTCCGTCCGGCTGACGTGTCCCGGCGGCAGGCACCTCACCCACTTCTACACCTACGTGCGCAGCTGTGCCTGTCTGAAGACGGAGTGCAGGGTGCTGGGCCTGAGCGACCTGTCGCCCATCACGCCCACCAACCGGGCCCCCTAGACCGTACACTGGATGTATACGAGGGGCCGCTGACCTAGTTATTACTTCATTCATTCATTCATGTTGTTCTTTCGTTACTTTAACGCACACATTGTTCCATAAATCCTAAATTATCTCCTTGACTTAATTCCATCGCTATTGCATTTTAGCCCCACAGATCTCCCCCAAACTAAAGATTTCCTTTGCTTCTGTCCATGACCCTTCATCTTCTAGTTGTGTAGATTAGGACTGATTCACATGATGAATATGTTAACTCTTGAGAGCGTAAAAATGAAACCAAATGGACCCGCAAGGGTCCATTTGGTTTCATTTTTACGTTCTCAAGAGTTACATCTGGTTAAACAACTTAGCTGGGGACCACCTGGGACCCTCTCAAGGACCACTGGTGGTCCCCGGACCACCAGGTTGAAAACCCCTGGCCTATATAGATACAGGCAAAAACAACATTACCCTGGCGTTTAAGAGTATAAACCCCCAACAGGGCAAACTCAAAATGTGATTGGCTGAAAAAAAAATATATATATAAAAAACTGACACACTCCATATATCCGCTTCCATTGCATAATACACTTCTATATTGATTGTGGCCTCATGGTGGAGATGTTACCCGGAGACAACACAAGGAAAAACTCTCATTGGTTTAAAAAGCAAAACAAATTAAAAAAAAAAAACAAGCGCTGTTGTAGCTGCACAGAATAGAAGCAAAGCATCCAGCCTGTCTGAGAAAAAAACAGTGCAAATGATTGCAATAAACAATATATTTTTGAACACATATTTATTAGAATATATAAATGCCCAGGGCCAGCAGAGATGATTTTCATCATTGCCCAAACCACACAGGTTCATAACTTAACACTTCCATGAATAAAATCCTTAACACCTTGTGACTCTAGTTCTTTAAATCACAAGTCCTTCCAAGTCCTTTTTTTGTGTTAAATTGTTGTGTCGATTCTTCTTGACAATTGATTATATTTCATGATTATATATATATTTTTTTGAAATATCGTATGTACTGTAGCTCTCTGGGATTTCCTGTGAATGAAAAAGTGCAATACAAATAAAATGTGAAACTTTCAGCATGAAACCGTCTAATTCATTAAATAAACCTGTTTACAATGATCTAAAATGATCTACAGTATATCTATATAATCTGGTAAAAGTGGACCTCTTGAACCTTGTTTGTACATTATTATTATTGTAGGTTAGTTTATGTAGGTTATTTATTGTTGTATTCACTTTTTGGCTAAATATGACCACTCATGACATTTCCTACCAAAAAAAGGAAGATGCAAAAAATACACACTATTTTATTCTCACTCCCTTTGCCTCTAAATACATCTCTGAGATTTGATGTGGATTTTTGATTCTGATATTCCACGTTGGCCATTAAATGAGCCTTTAGTGCCATCTACTGACCAAAACTGCAACCTGTCTGCATGCCAAATACATGCAGTAATACTGCATGTCTGTTCTTTTTATTTAAGGGTTTTCGTCAACATTTTGCTTAATTGTGCTGTTATATCCACATATTACATGCCATGACATGCTATTAAGACTTCTGTATTCATTAAAAAGAAAACCATTAGAGCGAGACAGTCTTTCATGTATAAATAGTGCATTTATATACAGTAGCGTTTTTTATCCAAGGGCAATAGATTGTGCATCACATTCACCCATTTATGGCAGCAGAAACCGTGCAAGCCACAGCCAGCACATCAGGAGCAATTAGGGGTTGAATGTCTTGCTCAAGGTTCGAACCAGCGACCTTGCAGAGGTAGTCACCAGTCATGAAAAAAAGGTTTTATTTTTTATGTACCCATTCTACTAACAGCGAATAGATCCACTTATTATCATTCACAGATTCAAACGTGGTGCGTTTGAATCTCCAAAGGTGTCTTGTCTTGTGCATTCAATAGCACAAACTCTGGCATGCTACTAGTCCTAAATGACTACACCTAGAAACCCCTTTCAAACCTACTTAGGTTCATCTTAGAAATATAGTGCTTTCAAATTTGATTAACGTGCAATCAGGGTTCAATTTGGTTTAAATTGGTTTTGAGAGTAAAAACCTTAAAACAAGGAACTCACAACCTCCTGATCAGTTAACCATCGCCCAACCTCATTGAGCTACTGATTACCTGCCACAGGACAGCATTCCTTTGCCTTTGAGTAACAACATTTAAACAAAAATAATAGGCTACTAATAACTAACATATAACAGCATCTAATTATTTATTGTGTAATAATCATGGTATTCATCCTAATCATAGTGACCTACCATAATAACCCACTGTAATCACTATAAGCATAGATAAATATAAATATGTCTCTAATAATAACTATAAGTAATCATATTATACAACCAACCCACTATAAGTGTCTGCATTAACTTTGAGTCCCATTGAATGCTTATTACTATATTAATAAACTATGTGTCTAAAATAATAACATGAAGTCATATATATATATATATATATATATATATATATATAATATATATATATATATATATAATATATATATATATATATATATATATATATATATATATATATATATATATATATATAAAACTACTGTATGTGTCTATAATAATAATAATCATGGTATTCGTCCTAATCATAATGACCTACCATAACAACCCACTGTAATCACTATAAGCATAGATAAATATAAATATATCTCTAATAATAACAACTATAAGTAATGAGTTGTAGAAGAACCGGGAAGGCCCACCAAAATACATTTTAGTCGACTAAATGACCTGTAGTGCTGAATAAATCTACTATATATGACTAAAACTAAATAAAACTTCATTCCAAGAACTATGAATGAAGTAAAATCTAAATTAACTGTCAAAATAAAACTAAAGAACCAGTTTAAACACCCTATATATACACACATTGGATATTTGAAAACAGCAGATCTACAATATCACAAAGTGTCACAATCATATTTAATTTCATAATTTCATATTTATTTGTACTTAGATTTTGATACAAATGTGTTGAAATGGGGGTCCTTGATACAAATGTATTCAAATGGGGGTCCTTGGGGCAAATGTGTTCAAATGGGGGTCTGTGTTCAGATTCATATTAATGGTATAAAATGAGCCATCACCACTGGGAGCTTTAGGGTTGCCATTTGGGTTAATATTGACTGTAAATGGTTTTCCTAAAGACTGCATCTGATTTATGAACGGTGGTAATGCCCGATGTCCTCAGACACTTTCATTAGCGTTCAATCTCTGTATTAATGTAAATCGCTCTGGACTAAGAGCGTCTGCTAAATGCCTAAATTGTAAATTTAGTTTCTATAAATATGTATCTGTATATTTGTATACAGGTATATTGATGTATTGACATTGTTAATAGATAGCCTACTGATATAGGCCTATACTTGTATGTATTGTAGGCCCTATGATCCTGTGTAGAAGTTATAATTGTAACTTCTACACTATAATTGTAACTATAATTGTAGAAGTTAAACTGATTGCTGACAGTATGTTGTTGTTCTCCACTGCTTCTGAATCTCCACTGCTTCTGAATCTCCACTGCTTCTGAAGCTCCACTGCTTCTGACTCTGCATTCCACTGCAAGGCAGACTCATAGAAGCACTGGAGCTATGGACCAGAGCTAATGTAGGGGAGCGGGGCAGCGGGGCACAAAGTAACGCGGGGCAAGTTGAAACACGGACATTTTATCCAGACGCACACTTCATTTCCTGTTTATTTCCGTCCATTGGTTCATTTTTGTTATTTGTTACGAGAAGCTCGTGAGAAAAGTTCCAGACGTCAACGTAAACAGTTCGGCGGGATTTCACAAGAAGTTCATTTTGGCACCATGTAAGTAACTTTTTCTATGTTGCCAGTTTTTTTGTTTTGTGAAGCTGTGTGAAAGTGGCCGTAACAAATTAGATATAGCCGGAAGCAGTGTTTTCACCGTTACAAAATGACACCACAACAAAGCTTGTTGCTACATTGTATCTAGTGGTAGCTAGGCGAAAGTGAAGAAAGAGGCGGCGGGGCAAGTTGTAACATAGTGTTACAATTAACCCTTACCCTCACGAAGTGTTGTAATTCTGGCCAGTGTATCAGGCGAGGCTACTACAAGGGTGACATAAAATATTGATTCAAACCTGTTGTTTTTTTGTGTTTTGGTGATTTCAAATGTAAAATTGGTCATTAGTGTTTGTAGCCTACTGCAGGGGTTTTCAACCTTTTTTTTTATACCAGGGACCACCATTTATTCAGCATTTCAGCCACGGACCACCATTTGATTACATTTTCACCCTAAAGACCTAAAATTAAGAATTCTTTTGGTTTTGTCCACAATTCAATTAAGGCTGTATCTGGGAAACAAAATAGTGTATACTTCTTAATTAAGCGGTGCTAATTCAGATGATGAATATTTTAACTCTTGAGAGTGTGAAAATGAAACCAAATGGACCCGCAAGGGTCCATTTGGTTTCATTTTTACATCCTCAAGAGTTACATCTGGTGAACCAACTTTCCACCATTTAGCCCGGGGACCACCTGGAATCCTCTCAGGGACCACTGGTGGTCCCCGGACCACCTGTTGAAAACCCCTGACCTACTGTATTTCTAACGTATTTTTCTGTGTGGTCCTGTTTTTTTAATGGTTGTTTTTGATGTTTAGCTTCCTATCACCCTACTTTCAAAAGACATAAAATACAATTTTGAGTTGAATTATAGGCCAATACCAAGAAAGCACAATTATACTAAACAAATACACAAATTACAGAAAGCAAATCGAAATAAACTAGATAAAAAAGATTGTTGGCCTAATTATGTTTAAGAATATCATGTGTAGAAATAACAGTGTGTTAAAGGGTGTCACTCATATTAAAGGCAACTCATCGGCCAGCTTTGTTTCCACAGAATGAGGTCAAGGAAAAGGACCACTGCAAGAGGTGTGTCAAGGGCAGTGGTGGGACATGTGCAC
The DNA here is from genome assembly GCA_039105355.1 of Benthosema pterotum. Taxonomy (NCBI): domain Eukaryota; kingdom Metazoa; phylum Chordata; class Actinopteri; order Myctophiformes; family Myctophidae; genus Benthosema; species Benthosema pterotum. The sequence continues at coordinate 37,830 of CM076985.1, read as the reverse complement.
TACGTAACTTAATATATTACATAATATATTACCAAAATGCAGTAACTTGTAATATAAATATATTACTTAACAAAAACAATTTAATATATTATACTTTTCTTTCTGCATTACTGCATTACTTTCAATATTACTTTCTGCCAATCTGTCTCATTGCAAGTGTTCTTGAGAAATTATCTTGACAACTGCAGAAGTTAAATAATTACTTATTTTCCATAATTTGTCATCAAATTATTTATTCAGGAGTGATGTTTTTCAAGTTGATTTCATATGGATTTGGCCAGATAGCCAAGTGTGCTTGCTTTATTGTAGGTATGCCACTGGCCTACGCAATATTTGATTAATAGTGACACTAAATATTTAATTATATATTTTGTAAAGAGTTTTTTTCAAAGTAATATGTAATAGTAATATTAATATATTACATTTGCTCAGACAGTAATATTGTAATATAATATATTGCTTTAAACTGGAGGTAATAATTAATAAGTAATGTATTTACAAGGTAAAGTAATATTCCCAACACTGTTGAAGGGAGACACTTGTAGATGCTGCCAGGGAGGTGGAGAGAGGGAAGTCCGTCAGAGCTGTGGCAAAGTCGCATGGCATCTGCCATGTAACCCTATTTAGATTCATTAAGAAAAGCAATGAGCTGGAAAAGTCAGGGAGCAGTGAGTTACCCAAGGTGGGGTACTCTAAACACAAACAAGTTTTTACTGACATACAGGAGAAGGCGTTGGAAGAGTACCTGAGAGTTGCATCTGACATGTATTATGGGCTGAGCCCACGAGAGGTAGGCCTAGGCCAGGGGTTGGCAACCCAAGATGTTGAAAGAGCCATTTTCGACCCGAAATTAAATTCAAAATCTGTCTGGAGCCGCATGTTATTGTTTTTTTCCTGAGAGTGTGCAAATGTAAACCAAATGGACCCTGGCGGGTCCATTTGGTTTCATTTGCACACTCTCAGAAAAAAAGGTCCTCAAAGAAAAATCATTAACATGGTGAAACACAACCTTTCTTCAGAAATGGAGTTTCTTAAAAAAATAAAGGAGTTTTACAGAACTCCATTTCTAGTCCACACAACATCTCTAAGGTATATTAATGACATAGTAAACTGAGTAAACCTTTGAAAATGGGTGGTTCAGATTGAAAGCTCCACCTCTGATAACTGCTGGGCTTTTTTTGACATGGCCAAGTGCTACTTTAACTGGCAACTGTCAGACAGCGCAACGTGTTTTGGGTGACTGAAATGTTTATATTATTTTGGTGCGGATCACCCCAGTGTGTGTATGTAATAATGCTACAGCCACTGAGCCACTAGGGCTGTGTTCTGGAGCCACATGTGGCTCCTGAGCCGCAGGTTGCTGACCCCTGGCCTAGGCTTTACAGTAGGGTGTAGGGTTGGTTTACTATTGAGTCATTATTACTATTATTGAGGTACTATTGGTAAAATAACAGGGGAATGTAGGCCTAAGAGTGCAAGAGTGATGAAGTGTAATGAAACAAAATGATTTGGTTGTGATTCATGATCATTAACCAGGGTTTCATGTGGTTTCAGGTCCGTAAACTGGCATATGAATGTGCTGTCCAATTTCAGTGTGCCTTTCCTACGTCATGGAGCGAAACCGAGATGGCAGGAAAAGATTGGTTTACTGCCTTCCTCAAACGACACAAAACCTTATCCATCAGAAAACCACAGGCAACCAGTTTGGCCAGGGCCTCCAGTTTCAATCATCACAACGTGAAAACATTCTTTGAAAATCTTCATAAAGCTTATGAACAACATGCTATTCGGCCACAAAACATCTGGAACATGGATGAGACTGGTGTTACCACTGTCCAAGGTTCCTGAGAGGGTGGTACGGCCAAAAGGGCAACGCCAGGTTCAGGGGTTGACACTAAGGTCTCCGAGGCACTTGCCCATCGGGCAAGTGCAAGTCAGGTTCTACTTGCCCTCAGGTCATGGTCACTTGCCCCCCAGGTTCCAGGTGGTCCCCAGTTAAGTTGGTTAACCAGATGTAACTCTTGAGAACGTAAAAATGAAACCAAATGGTTTCTACACTCTCAAGAGTTAAAATTCATCATTGCCCGTTTTGTTTCCCAAATCCAGCCTGGAATTGTGGACAGCTAGAAAGCAGTGAAAGACACAGAGGCAGAGTGCAATGACTGCCTTCAAGACAAATTTATCTTGTGTTGTGTTATAGTGCACTAAGTTGCACACTTGCCCGATCGGGGAACCAGGTAGCAGTCTTCACTTGCCCTGCAGGTTGGTAGGCATAATATTGTATGTTATTATTTATTATATTTTGCATATTCATTCTAATATATTGTGAAAGTAATAAATATAAGTAGATGTATATGGTCATCAGGGCTCCAGAGTTATAACATTTCCTACTTAACTCCACTGTGCGCTTCTGTCTGTCAGGGGAGGTTTATGGTACAACAGTGACGCCCTGTGGGTGTATGTGCTCATTACACCACCGCCTCTCAGATCTAAAACTAAAGGTCTTATAGGCCCTACCATTTATGCAAATTGTGATTGCATTGGTTGCATTTTCTGCTTCCAACAGTTAAAAATAAGATCTTTAATGCATTTTGAACTGATCCTACTATATCCTACAAAACTTTCCAAAAATGGTGGCACCCTACAGTCTTGTAGGGGGCATTTTCCAAATGCTTTCAATAGCTAAAGGTAATGTTTGGTGCTTTTCACTAGCTAAACCTAATGCAAGGCCCAAGATTATTATAAAAGATTCCTTTTATAATGGGATGAATCTGGAGTTTGTTGATTGCCAATGACATAAGATTTCAATTATCCTCCTATCTGCAAAGTGTTTGTTTGATAAAACTCCACTGTAGACATGTTATGAGCTACTTTATGTCAAAACAAGCAGGGCTGCCGAAGCAGACAACCCGCAACACTCCATTTAAAAAATATTCTTCCAGGTGCAAGGCTCAGAGATATACGTAGAAAACAGAGAAAATACCAGCACTCATTAAATGTCCTTTCTAATGTTCTTTATTTACCTCGTATAGTGAACAGCAACGAACGCGTTTCGACCTGTGCGGTCTTCCTCAGCGTTGTAGTGGACAACAGATAGTGAGGTGAATATATACAAACTAATGCCATCATGTGGTCACAAGGTAATTAGTCAGCTGACAGCTGTCCACCATTCACATGACATCAGTGTAAGACATAATAATTGATGCAAGAAATATATACAACAGTAAATATTGACCAAAAAAAGGTTGTAAAAGATCATACCCTTCAAGAATCTATACTATATTTGGGCCGGCCCCTAAACTAAGTCCTCTGTGAGGCTGTTGAACCAAACAGGAAAATATTAAAGACCTTTGAGTCTTGTCAAAGTGAGACTCATATTATAGAAATAGATAATATAGAAAATGTAATAATATAGAAGACGGAAGCACCTGGAGTCCACCCAGACTGGAACCATATAATAGAAAAGTTTACTAAATGTAATTTAAGAATTTAGTAGTGACCAATCAAGAAATGTTAATGTACAAAACGCAACCCAAGAGGAGCTTTTGGGTGCTCAGTCTGGAGTATATGAATCCAAAACCTTCACGTTACAACAACAACAACAACCTGTCCCAATCAACCCCTCTTTTCATGGAGTCTAGTCAAAGTGAGACTCAAATATTAGTAGAGAATATAGACAATATAGAAAATGTAATAATAAAAGAGTAATATAAAAGAGTAATGTAAAAGACGGAAGCTCCTGGAGTGTACCCAGACTGGAACTAAATATATTAGAGAAGGTTTAATAAGTGTAATTGAAGAATTTAGTAGTGTCCAATAATGAATCGTTGATTTACAAAAAGCAACCCAACCCAACTTAATTACTTTAATTTTGAAAACTCTTACTACTTGCAATGTCAGGGTGTCAGTATGGGCAGTCCATGTTCTCCTAATTTTGCCAACTTATTTATGGGGAAGTTCGAAGAGAACTACATTTACAATAACAATCCTTTCTCTAAACACTTGAAATGTTGGTTTAGGTTTATTAGGTATATATCAAGTTTACCTTGGAGCATAGTCAGCAGTCCATCCCGTTCTTGGATGTGGTAGTCAATAAGACAGAGTCCACAGTCCAAAGTCCACAGAAAAAAAGACAGATCGTAACAGTTTTCTTATCACCCACCAGGTCTGAAAAAAGGCTATAGTCAATTAGTTAGGATTAAAAGAATATGCAGCTCTGACAGTGATTTTGAAACACAGGCTACGGAACTTTGCTCCAGGTTTTCTCAAAAGGGCTATTGTGAAAATATTCTGAATAAATCTCTACAGAGAGCTAGACAATTGGACAGGAATGACTTGTTAACTCCTAAAATACCAGACTCTAAAGTGTCAAACAGAATTGTATGTGCTACCACATTCTCACCACTCTCCAGTGGCATTAGACAGAGTGTAGAGTTCACATTGGAACATCTTGTCAAGTGACCCTAGCATTGGCCATGCCTTTAAGGACAAACCTTATTTGCCCACAAGAGGGCCAAAAACTTGAGGGACACACTGGTGAGAGCAGACCTGTATAGTCCACCTAAGCACTTCTTATCTACACTCCCCTCTGGTAATTTCCCTTGCCACAATTGTATACACTGTAATGCCATGGTCAAAAGCGACACATTTCTACACCCACATTCGGGAAAAAAAATATTCTGTCAAAGGGAGAATATCCTGCAAAACGAAACATGTAGTCTATCTCTTAAAATGCCCGTGTGGCCTATGTTATGTAGGTAAAACAGGGAGGGAAATTAAAACTAGATTCTCAGAACATAAGAGTTCTATCCGGAATAGTGTAGCACGACATTTTAATTCTGTGGGTCACCCAGTCAGCTCTTTGCGGTTTCAGGGTATTGAGGTGTGAACCCCTTGAAAAGAGGGGGGGTCGGACAGGTTGTTATTGCAACGTGAAACTTTTTGGATTCATACACTCCAGACGGAGCACCCAAAAGGTCTGAACGAGGAACTCCTCTTGGGTTGCTTTTTGTAAATCAACGATTCATTATTGGACACTACTAAATTCTTCAATTACACTTATTAAACCTTCTCTAATATATTTAGTTCCAGTCTGGGTACACTCCAGGAGCTTCCGTCTTTTACATTACTCTTTTATATTACTCTTTTGTTATTACATTTTCTATATTGTCTATATTCTCTACTAATATTTGAGTCTCACTTTGACTAGACTCCATGAAAAGAGGGGTTGATTGGGACAGGTTGTTGGTTTGTTGTAACGTGAAGGTTTGGATTCATATACTCCAGACTGAGCACCCAAAAGCTCCTCTTGGGTTGCGTTTTGTACATTAACATTTCTGATTGTCACTACTAAATTCTTAAATTACATTTATTAAACTTTTCTATTATATGTTCCAGTCTGGGTTGACTCCAGGTGCTTCCGTCTTCTATATTATTACATTTTCTAAATTATCTATTTCTCTAATATGAGTCCCACTTCGACAAGACTCAAAGGTCCTTAATATTTTCCTGTTTGTTCAACAGCCTCACAGAGGACTTCGTTTAGGGGCCGGCCCAAATATAGTATACATTCTTGAAGGGTATGATCTTTTACAACCTTTTTTGGTCAATATTACTGTTGTATATATTTACTTGCGTCAATTATTATGTCTTACACTGATGTCATGTGAATGGTGGACAGCTGTCAGCTGACTAATTACCTTGTGACCACATGATGGCATTAGTTTGTATATATTCACCTCACTATCTGTTGTCCACTACAACGCTGAGGAAGACCGCACAGGTCGAAACGCGTTCGTTGCTGTTCACTATACGAGGTAAATAAAGAACATTAGAAAGGACATTTAATGAGTGCTGGCATTTTCTCTGTTTTCTACTTTCCGTCAATACATTCTCTGCAGGTGATACTTTGTAAGTACTGGAGTTTGGAAGCGCTCATCATTAGTCACTGAACGTCCCTTTGTACCACCGTTTAGAATTTGCACATAATGCAGAAGGCACCAGCCGACCTTAAAACAAACGATGCCTCGAAAGTCTTAAGAACTTATATTTAGACAGAAAATAACTCGTAACATGTCAATGGTGGAGCTTTATCAAACGAGTACTTTGCACATAGAAAGAGGATGATTCAAGCTTTACCTACAGCTGCAATGTTGGTGAGTTTAACGTTGTTGAATCCAAGCAAATCACAGATTTTGTCATTCAGAGTCAATGGAGGGTATTGCTCTATTACTCTAGAATAGATTCATATTATAAATACATATACCGGTAGTTGTATTGCAGATTGATTTATCAAACAAGTGATTGCAATTAAAGGGACCCTTCATTTTTTTATATACAGTATATATTAATGCTATACTGGTTAACCTCCCTGCTGGATTTTCTAATATATTAGAAATCGGTCAATAATACAAATGATTTGGCATGTTTTCATTTACTTTTACTGCGTGGCCCCAGTGACTTCCACAAAATGACCAAAAAATATGATCCCTTTTAATGGGTTGAATCGGTCACAATTTTAATAAAGTTAAATAATGGTGACATGGCCCCTGTTAGACTATGCTACCTCTTCCAAAATGTCACCCTGTAGGACAAACTAAAAATTCTTTCTTTCCTCCTGTTTCAGAACATGAAGCTGACCGGAGGTACAGGCTGCTGTTGTCACTGCTGGCTGCAGTTGGCTGTGAAGGTGAACCTTTTCAGGGGTTGACACTAACACTTGCCCGCTTGCCCGGGGCAAGTAAAAAAAAATGGTGGGGCAAGTGAAGACTGCTACCTGGTTGCCTGATCGGGCAAGTGTGTGACTTAGTGCACTAACACAACACAAGATAAAAGGCAGTCATTGCACTCTACCTCTGTGTCTTTCCCTGCTTTCTAGCTTTCCACAATTCCAGGCTGGATTTGGGAAACAAAACAGGCAAATTAACATACACATCAAAATGACCATTAATCTTCTACATTCTCTAGTTGTGTAGACCTGGGCTAATTCAGATGATGAATATTTTAACTCTTGAGAGTGTAAAAATGAAACCAAATGGACCCGCCAGGGTCCATTTGGTTTCATTTTTACGTTCTCAAGAGTTACATCTGGTTAACCAACTTAACTGGGGACCACCTGGAACCCTCTCAGGGACCACTTGTTGAAAACCCCTGCAAAATGCAAAATTTGCAATATATTTTTGGGAGGCAAGTGACCATGACCTGAGGGCAAGTAGAACCTGACTTGCACTTGCCCGATGGGCAAGTGTCTCGGAGAGCTTAGTGTCAACCCCTGGCTTTTGATTCCACTGCTGGGTGCTGTTGGCAGTGAAAGGTTAGTGAACCTTTTGATTCCTGTTGCTGCTTCTGTAAGAGGGCTACATGTTACCATAGTCATTCTCGTTGTGTATAATCAGGGGACGCAGGGGGACGGCGTCCCCCCACTTCTCACATCAAAGATATTTTTGGGACAAAAGTAGGCCCATGTTTTTTGTCTTGTCATTTACTTTTATTATTATGGATACAATTATGCATTTAAACAATCTTTCTCAATATGCTACACTTGATTTAATAGCGTGTCCGTGTGTGTTGTGCAAGTGCTCGCAAATGCAGGTGTGCGTGCACGTGTCTTAAAGGTGAATTACACTCGTTTTCAATAATTTGCTATGTCATTAATATACCTTAGAGATGTTGTGTGGGCATGGTAAAAAAGTTAATGAGTTTCCTTTTTTCTGACATTTTTTTTTTTGAACATTTGTACTCTCTCAGAAAAAAAAATGAAAATGGGTGGAATTCCCCTTTAAGAGGCATCCCCCCCCACTTCTAAAAGTCCCACTACAACCCTGTGTATGCCATTCCACATCCCATGCCACTATGAAGTAATGTGTAAATTATGTTACACATGTAGCATGGAACTCAGTGGCACGCTATGCGCTTGTAGATGTGATATTTTACAAGAGTTAAACTTTAAATTAATGTCATGGTTAAAATCGGTTAGTGCCGGGCCTCTTTTCCATTCTCTATTCTTTGCTTTTAATAATCTTTTTTTAATATTATTTATTTATTTTTAAGTATATTCTTCCTTTCCTTCTCTCCTATCTATTGCCCTAGCTCTACTAGTCTGCCTCCACAACACCTCCGTGCACTACCGTGTAGAGAGGTGCTGTGGAGGGTTATGTGGCTTGTCTGGTGTCATTATGGTAGCATGTAGCTTTTGGTTTACGGGCTCAAGTTTGTGTTGAAGTTTCTCCAAACTAGAGGGAGCGATTCTACGCAATCACCGGCAATAAGCATAAGCCTCGTGGATACCGGTAAATACATTATACTTTTCCTCTAGAACTACAATTGAACATTTAAAACACGTATAATATGTTTAGTTTAAAGATGGTTCATAATTGTATCCCTTGGGTGTCGCCATTTTGCTGTGCCACAGGGGCGGATTGGCACATATTTTCCCACCGGGACAATTTTGCCTTTGCCAGGCCACCCTGGTGGGGGCAGCTAGTTAACCAGATGTAACTCTTTGAGAGCGTAAAAATGAAACCAAATGGACCCTTGCGGGTCCATTTGGTTTCATTTTTACACCCTCAAGAGTTAAAATATTCATCATGTGAATTAGCCCAACTTAGTCTACACAACTAGAGAATGTAGAAGATTAATGGTCATTTTGATCTGTATGTTCCAGGCGAGCATCTAGCACGTTCTAGTGCATTTTGGATCTTGTCCAGGCCACTAGGTGGCGCAGGCCACCGGGAAAACTCCCTGTACTCCAGATGGCCAATCCGCCCCTGCTGTGCCACGTCACAGGAGATTGACTACAATGTAAATTGTGAAGTGACTTTATTGTGTTGTCGGGGGTTGAAATGTCAATCAATGCGATTGATTTTTGGACCTGTAAATTACAACAGAACAAACTATGGCACTGGTGTGGACTTCTGGTTTACCGGAACGGGGTTCAATTCCCTGCAGTGCCCTGCTCAATGTGTTGTATTTGTATTTGCATGGTCTCTTTATATATTTGGCTCATTGTTTCATAGATAACTGCCAGATTCTTTACTGCATTTGTAGTCCCTACAGTTACTAAGCCTGGGTGATCTAAATGGGAATAATTATATTCTAATCTATTTAGTTTAGGTTTTGGACATGACCATTAATTTTCGAGGAAGAAAGTAGAGGAACATAATGTTAAATGTATGATTTATCTAAGATGCTTTACATATTGACCTCCATTTTGTGGAGGTCACTGGGGGCCACGCAGTAAAAGTTAATGAATAAAAAAAAAAACTAACTTCATTTGTATTGTTGACCCATTTCTAAAATTGTGTTCTTCGTTCATTTTTGTGTCCATATCACTACCCCCAAAAAGTAGTTCCATGTGATAGAGGGGAACTACTACTAGGGGAACTAGAGCAGAACTCCCACCACAGAACTTTGGCAATCAATTAGTACAGTTGACACCAATATATTATTGACAGTATTTAATACAAAAACTTAAATTTCAAAAATCTGAACTGTGACAGTATGGAGGAAAAACCCACCACGAAAAAAGGGGAATGCAGTTCTAACAACAACTGGGACACTATTAATGCATGAGGCCAGTGAAAGGTGATTCTGATGGTCTAGTCTAGTTTCTCAGTGACGCCGGCAACTATATTTCAGATATTATTATATTATTTTATGGTTAGCATTTCGTAGTGCCTGTATGAGTTCAAAATTGTTGTAGTTGGCTTTGGAGGAATATACATTGATAAATTAATAAACATTTGTTTATTGGTTCTACTAGAAACTCCATTCACACATTTTTAGATTCAGCTTACAGTGGAGATACATGCTGTAACTTTTTAAATTTGAAATGTTTTGTAGTTTTTGAGTTATTTAACTTAAACACCCAATGCAAATTTTATTATGTTATTAGTGCTACATACTTTCATGTAGAAGCCCAATTTAAAGCTATTTACTAGTATTTATCTTCATCTTATGGTGGACATAAGATGATTTCGACATCTTTGAAATGTTTCATCGTTGTAGAAATATAGAGCTTTATAATTTATAATGGGTTCCATTCAGTTTCTTTCCAAAAAGCAGGTACTTGAGTGGGGTTTGAACTCCCAACCTCCAGATAAAGGCTAATATTCTACAGCAAAAACCACTGAGCCATCTGGACCAGGAATCTGCTGTGGGTCAGTCTTAATATGCCTTTGAGTAGCACCATTTATACAGGAAAATGATCTATCTGTGCTGTTTTTTTTTTTTTTTTTTTCATATGAAGTAGTTTTTCCTAGATTTTGACATTTTCGAAATCCTCAAAAGTGATACTAATGTATTTTGTCTGAGACCATGTACTTTAGCCTTTGTTTTTTCTTCGATTTCGACATTTTTTCAAAAATCCTCAAAAACCATGAAAAACGGCATACTAAAGCATGTCGATTTCTTCGATTTTGACAATTTTTCAAAAATCCTCAAAACGGCATACTATAGCATGTCGTCCGAGATCATGTACTATAGCCTTTCGTTTTTCTTTGATTTCGACATTTTTTGAAAAACGGTCAAAAACGTTGAAAAAGGCCATACTATAGCATGGCGTCCGAGACCATGTACTATAGCCTTTGGTTTTTCTTCGATTTTGACATTTTTTCAAAACCGCTCAAAAACGATGAAAACCGCCATAGTATAGCATGGCGTCCGAGACCATGTACTATAGCCTTTGGGTTTTTCTTCGATTTCGACATTTTTTCAAAAACGATGAAAAACAATGAAAAACACCATACTATAGGATGGCATCCGAGACCATGTACTATAGCCTTTGGTTTTTCTTCGAATTCGACATTTTTTTCAAAACCGATGAAAAACGCCTTACTATAGAATGGCGTCCGAGACCATGTACTATAGCCTTTGGTTTTTCTTCGATTTTGACATTTTTTCAAAACCGCTCAAAAACGATGAAAAACGCCATACTATAGCATGGCGTCCGAGACCATGTACTATAGCCTTTGGTTTGTCTTCGATTTCGACATTTCTTCAAAAACGATGAAAAACACCTTACTATAGCATGGCGTCCGAGACCATGTACTATAGCCTTTGATTTTTCTTCGATTTCGACATTTTTGCAAAAACGATGAAAAACGCCTTACTATAGCATGGCGTCCGAGACCATGTACTATAGCCTTTGGTTTTCCTTCGATTTCGACATTTTTTTCAAAAACAATGAAAAACGCCATATTATAGCATGGTGTCCGAGACCATGTACTATAGCCTTAGATTTTTCTTCGATTTCGACATTTTTGCAAAAACGATGAAAAACGCCTTACTATAGCATGGCGTCCGAGACCATGTACTATAGCCTTTGGGTTTTTCTTCGATTTTGACATTTTTTCAAAAATGCTCAAAAACAATGAAAAACACCATACTACAGCATGCCGTCCGAGACCATGTACTATAGCCCTTGGTTTTTCTTGGATTTCGACATTTTTTCAAAAACGATGAAAAACGCCTTACTATAGCATGGCGTCCGAGACCATGTATTATAGCCTTTGGTTTTTCTTCGATTTTGACATTTTTTCAAAACCGCTCAAAAACGATGAAAAACGCCATACCTTTGAGTAGCACCATTTATACAGGAAAATGATCTATCTGTGCTGTTTTTTTTTTCATATGAAGTAGTTTTTCCTAGATTTTGACATTTTCGAAATCCTCAAAAGTGATACTAATGTATTTTGTCTGAGACCATGTACTTTAGCCTTTGTTTTTTCTTCGATTTCGACATTTTTTCAAAAATCCTCAAAAACCATGAAAAACGGCATACTAAAGCATGTCGATTTCTTCGATTTTGACAATTTTTCAAAAATCCTCAAAACGGCATACTATAGCATGTCGTCCGAGATCATGTACTATAGCCTTTCGTTTTTCTTTGATTTCGACATTTTTTGAAAAACGGTCAAAAACGTTGAAAAAGGCCATACTATAGCATGGCGTCCGAGACCATGTACTATAGCCTTTGGTTTTTCTTCGATTTTGACATTTTTTCAAAACCGCTCAAAAACGATGAAAACCGCCATAGTATAGCATGGCGTCCGAGACCATGTACTATAGCCTTTGGGTTTTTCTTCGATTTCGACATTTTTTCAAAAACGATGAAAAACAATGAAAACACCATACTATAGGATGGCATCCGAGACCATGTACTATAGCTTTTGGTTTTTCTTCGAATTCAACATTTTTTTCAAAACCGATGAAAAACGCCTTACTATAGCATGGCGTCCGAGACCATGTACTATAGCCTTTGATTTTTCTTCGATTTCGACATTTTTGCAAAAACGATGAAAAACGCCATACTATAGCATGGCGTCCGAGACCATGTACTGTAGCCTTTGGTTTTTCTTCAATTTCGACATTTTTTCAAAAAGGATAAAAAACACCTTACTATAGCATGGCGTCCGAGACCATGTACTATAGCCTTTGGTTTTTCTTCGATTTCGACATTTCTTCAAAAACGATGAAAAACACCTTACTATAGCATGGCGTCCGAGACCATGTACTATAGCCTTTGGGTTTTTCTTCGATTTTGACATTTTTTCAAAAATGCTCAAAAAGAAAATGAAAAACACCATACTATAGGATGGCATCCGAGACCATGTACTATAGCCTTTGGTTTTTCTTTGATTTCGACATTTTTTCAAAAACAATAAAAACGCCTTACTATAGCATGGCGTCCGAGACCATGTACTATAGCCTTTGGTTTTTCTTCGATTTTGACATTTTTTCAAAACCGCTCAAAAACAATGAAAAACACCATACTATAGCATGGTGTCCGAGAC